>CM055102.1:50509917-50673615 GCA_029204225.1 Diphasiastrum complanatum
AAATCTTCTCCTTTTCTTGTTGGGTGTTGCAATTGGGCCAGCGTCTGTGCTTTATATAGGTACTCACCCGCCTTGGTCACATAGGCTACAACTTTGTATACACGATGGCGTTTGGCATTACGGGTGACCCAGGTCCCTTCCTGATTGGCGCAGGTTTGGCGTTACGGTGACCTTCCCCGCGTGTTACATTTCAAATCTTTCAATCAAATAGTTAGAAAAATAAATTTCTCAAGAGTGTTAAAATTAGAATGGTAGCATCTGGAAAACAATTCTTTTTTTTAAGTAGTTCGTGGGAGGGAAGGCCCTGCCCGAGGGCCTTCTGTGCTGGGAGGGCCGTTGCCCGAGGGCACGGCCCAAACTGCACAGAAGGCCCGATGGCCCGGGCCTTCCCCTGCGTGATGCTCAATGCAAAGGGTGCATGCGATGGGTGAGATTCCTGCGGAATGGACTACTAAGCCAGCGTTCAGATCCATCATTTCGGCAGAAAAGGCTAGTAATCCAGCGGTCATAGGCATTTTGCAGATTGTGGCATTACGAACTGTCTGCTTGAAAAATTTGTGGGAGGAGGTGTCCAAAATACACACGAACTTTGAGCATAAGCATTACGGAGGGCAGAAGAGTACTATGGGCCTCACTTTCCACCTTGGAATACCGTTTGGAAGGTAGAGGTTTGATTCCTCCGCATCTTTGGATTAGCATAGTTCCTGCAAAAAGAGGCTTTTCAAGAGTCTGTGAGAGGACCATGAGTGTGACTAGGAAGTAGTGATCATCCATTTTTCCACATAGATGTTGACTCTTTCACCTACCTCCATGAGTTGTTGCTACCTGCAATCATCCACACAATAGCATTGCATGGGGCAAGGCAATGATTTTGAATGAAGCGGCTATCGATGATCCTCCACACAACAGCTTTCCATGGGGAGAAGCAATGATCTTGAATGCAACAAAGATCCATTCATTAAGGCGGCAATTCATTGAAGCAATTGATGGGCCTTTTCTGAAATTTGTTTTGCCAATCTTGAACTCGTTCTGGATTGCTTGTTTGAATCACTTTGCCGACACAATGATCCACATAGCAGCTTTCCCCATGACAATAATGTAGGAAAAAATAGTAATTATTCTTCCACAGAGAACATGATGCAAGTTTGAATGAATCAAACTAATATCAGTGTCTTCAATCGCGATTGTATCTGATCTATGTACTAATAGAATAGTATTAGTCCCGATTGAATATGCGTGTGAAAATTATATGTGGAAGTAAGAGACAACTTACGACTATTTAGACAATAAGAAACTATTGATCAATAACAATTTTTTATAACTTTGAAGATGCTGTTTTTTACTTTTTAACTATTAGACGTACACTTGGCCCAGTTATATATTTACACCTGTGAAAGACCGTAACATTGTTGCCGGTCGATTTCTTTTTTGAAACTTTTCGGTCATATTTTTATACAATTCAAAACTCCCGCCGTGCAGGGTCCTGATTTTGATCTAACCGTAGTTAGAGTAACATATATGATTTACGAAAGACCGCCAACATTTATTACAAATCTGGTTATTTATTTTCATACTGATTCAACTACATTTTGTTTCAGACTCTGTTGTTCATCTTCTTTTAGCTTTGCAATGGCTTCCGGAAGCCGTGGACCACGAAGCAATATTGTCTCAGTTTTTGTTTGTAATAAAAAAGACTCTGATGGCTCTTGGATACCACGTATCTATAGAAAATTTCACTGGGTTCTCATGCATCCCTCATCAAGAGGTGTTTTTGGTAAAAAGAGAAAATCAAATATGGATTATAGGAATTTTTGGAAAGGTAGAATTTTAGACTTCAAAGTTTAACCCGATGCTCGATCCATTTTAGAGGTCTTGATTCAACATGTCTACATGCATAAGGAGATTAGAGTGGAAGGCGTAAGTTCAAATGACAGACTCAAATGCAATTGTAAGTTTTGGAGAATTTTTTGCTTTGAGCTTTGCATTAATCATTTAGACGTATATCTGAGTATTTAAATGACATATAATTTTATGGATTTGTGCAAATTTGTATCCATCAAGCATAATCGAATGGCAACCTATACAATCCCTTGTCGGCATCATGGACGTTATTCGTTCTGATATTGGTCTTCTACAATACAAGAACCGCTGCACAAGATCACTTTTGGATTCTTGTATTTTCTTCTATGATTCATTTTACACACCATCTAGTTTAGGTGGAAAATTAGAGGTGATATCATTACCCTCTTTCTCAAGCGAAGAATGGATTCCTCCAGATTTCACCATAGCAGAGAGCTTCCGTTCAAGGTTTTTTATGGACATTCAAAACTGTATGAAATGTAGCACATGTTCAAAAAACAATAGATTGCACTGGTTTTTTCCTATTGCAATTTTTGTTGATTTTTTTGTTGAATGTAATATTCGTAAAACAGTGACAATGTTTATTTGTAGTGATTTAACAGACAAAATGTTATCAAGCCTCCTTGATGATCATTGGGATAAAAAGAGTAATGGCAATATCGAGTGCATAGTTAATAGATCGTCAATGAAATTTAGATATCTTATAGAAAAGCAAGTGCTTTCTTTAACATTTTATTATAGAAGATGGTCCAAAGTTGGCAATGGATGGAAAGCATTAGATCAGGATTTTACAGTGAATCATCAAGATCAAATAGAAATTCAAGTGAGGAAAAATAATTCTACTCTTACAACAATTGAGGTGGAAGAAGATTGGACACTCGATCACATTCGATCAGAGCTTACATTGCTGCAATATGATATTCCTAAACACTTCTGTTTTTTAGCCAATAAGAGATTGGTAGGTGTAGGTGTATTTATTTCAGTACACATTTGAAATGACTTTCAATGATTTTATTTAAACATGTTTCAGTGTTTTTGGTATTGCAATATTTCGTTTGACATAATCCCAATGTTGATATTGTTTAACAAGTTTCTTTGATGTATAGGTAAGACCAAGACAAGAAAGTCGCATAGAGTGCAAGGACTTAAATAGAAGCGTAGAAATTGTTGAAACCGCATAAACATTGGGATGATAGACGAGCAACATCAATGTACTTTTTCAAAAAAAAAAAGAATACAAAGAAGTCTCAAATGACTTCAAGATTTCATTGAACAATTTGTATTTAGTATTTTGAAAAATGTACATTGTTATTGAAATCGATATAATATATTTGTGGCATTCAGTAATAGCCCACTTTCTATTTGCCTATCTATTGTCCTATGGATCATCATGTGATGATATATTTCTATGTGTCTGTCGGAACTTATGTGACAATATTTACATTTCAATCAAAGGTGCCTAAGGCATATCCTCGAGCACTGTAACCTGATCCACGGATCCCCTGGCAGGTTCATCTGAGGCACCTTCATGCTTGTAGGGCCTTGCACACGATAGTAAAATTTCCAACATTTCATGCCGATACTGATGAATCGCATTTGTTGATATCTCAGGACATTGGAATTGCAAAAAAAAATATCGAGTGTATGTATGTATGTATGTATGTATATATAAAAAAAATATATAAATTCACAAAGTCAAAAGTATATCATCAAGATACTGGAACATTGAAAAAAGTACCTCACGGATACTAGCATCTGGAGGTTGCACCATATACCAATCCAAGAATGATTTAACATTCCAGGTTGAATACCATCCGCAGCTGGAAGCATCATCTTGTTGCGAAGACTGAGAAATCACAGCGAAAAATTGTTAAATTATAATTCAATATAATTCTAAACTACATGCCACCATGCAAATAAAATACGTAAAAAGATTCTTTTTACCTTTGCATCAACAACCTCTATGTTGGTATTTACAACCAGCCCATTCGGCTTGGGCAATAGCTCCACCATCCTTTTGTACATGGATTTAATCATGGAATGGGTGGCATGCAAAGAATTCATTGTCATGCACATAGGTGTGCAGCTTCCAGTCGAATCCACTTTCATGGATATGACGTGCACACTCCAATGTTTGCTGCCAGAAAGAGACAAGCAATGAATTACTAGAATCTATAAGAGTTTCCAAAAGACAAATCTTACAGAAAACAGATATTACAAGAAGAAACTATCTTATTTTGAACAGTATGGGATGATGAACATTGATGTTTCTTTGCTAGTGTGCCTGAAGAGCCTTCTGGCTTTCCTCTCTTTATTCAACAGATGCTCTAAAAATGTAGATACAACAAAGATCTCCTTCGTGACTGTATATGTATATTTATGTACATAGTATGCACAAGCAGATTCAACTACTATGTTTGAGATATATGAGATCTTCTCTTTTAGCTCCCTACAATGCGGGTCTTTGATATGCATTGCAAAATTAATATTGTCTATACAAAACATAAACTCACCTCCAAGATCATCTATTTTCTCGGCTATATATAGGTCAAAATCAATATACCTCTTAGAATCAAAAAATGTGTCTTTAGGTTCATTCGAAAGTCTGATGTGCAACTCTTTATCAATTGCATCAACATCAGAAACAATCATGTCCACCACTGTATTTAGGTCATCCTCATGTATAGAAGGATAATCGTGTAGTTGAAGATAGAGGACTCTCAACCAGTGGAATTGTGGATGTACTAGCTAGATCATTTCTAATGGGAGGAGTTGAGGGTGAAGAGCTGGGAGACCTGGGCTTGGGCTACTTTCACAAATCTTTCGCGAATCTTTCCGAGTTGGTCACAAATAGAAAAAGTTTCGAGTTCGCGTTTGTTTCTTTCTCATCATTTGTTAAGTAAACTGCGAGCTTTGTTGGTAGAATCAAGATCTATCTGATCAATTGTTCTACATATAGTAACCATCTTGGCCACGGGTGCAAAGGTGTCTTCATAATCAACAAGGCCATGGATTTGAGCATATCCTTTGGCAAATAGTCTTGCCTTGATAGATCCATCATTGTTGTACTTGACTCTAAACACTCATTTGCATCCAATAACATGCTGGTTGATGGGTGGATCCATGAGCTTCTAAGGACCGACCAACGAGCGAAAACAAAGCCCAACAACATATCTTACAACGACGAGAATAAAAGCATGGCTGAGTCGGCAAAAAGACTCAGATCTAATTGTAAATATAACGTTAGACACCCTTAGATGGTGCTTTGTACTCGTAAGCCAATGGCACGAGAAATAGAAATAGATCTGTACTCCAATGGCCAAAAATAAGAAAGGACCCAAAGTAGTTAAAAATACAATTTAGTTATAACTTTTTAAATAGTCAAGTTCTTATGGCACATGGTTTTGGGTGCACGAAAAACCCTAACCCTAGATTTTTCTACATAAGGGCATGTGACCCCATTTTGTAATCACTTTTCATGTGTAAGAATAAAGATTGAGAGAGAGAGAAGAGAAGCCTCCTCCTCTGTTTTTCTTACTTTGTGAAGCCCTCCTATTTTGCTATCTATTGTATGCTTGATTGTGGATGTATGAATGCTTGATTGTTGTATCATAATCATGTTATCACATACTAGAATGATCATTAGCTCATGCTTTCATCCGTCATTATACAAAATCACACATTTGCAAAATAGGTGTTAGAAAAACCCATTGTTGTGATCAATAAGATCCATTAGGTAGGTTTACTTTCATTGCTCCCCTCCCTTGAGAAGACAAGCCTCAAGAGGAGAAGATCTAGAGCTCAAAAAACTAGATTATCCAAGAAAGCCAAGATCGCCACATATCAAAACCAAAACCCAAAAAGAGCCAAGAAATTAGTCAAGAACCTCATCTCTCATCTAAGCCATTTCTTAGTAGGCTTAGATCCCATTTAAATCCGTAGCTTAACCCCCTCCCCATTGGATGAAAGATCGTACTACATGACAACTCACCCGGTTGGAAATCCAAACCCCGACTTTACCCTCTTGAATGCGACAATTAAAGGCACAGAAAGTGTCCGACATTTTTTTGGCACCGATGGCGGGGAGACGATGCTAAGCTACTATTTAGATGGGTTTTGTTTGATTTTTCATTGCATTTTTGACAGGTTCTTTATTCGTCTACAAGCTTTTTTCCTGTTTTTTGTTGCCTTTTTTACTCGCCACTTTTCTAGTGAGCCAAGCAAAGTTCAAGCTCTGTTCTATAGTCTCGACGAGTTATAATATATTACTTGCCATCAATGCTTTTACTCGCCCAATCACCTTTTATATGTCAGATCTCTTCTTGACACCTTTTTTTAACCAACTTTACTCACCATCAAAGCAAGGTGATTAGCAACCTCAAGGCCATCATTCTGGAGATCAGCAAGTTATAAGACTATTACTCACCATTTCAAATTTTTTCATCCATTTTCTCTGTTCCAGCCATTCTCTATTACTCGCCCAGCTATAACTTTCCAACTAAGTTTTAGTTTTTTTTGTTCATTATTATAATTCGCCATCAATGTAGAGGCATTTACACACCTTGATCTATGATCATCTATTAGAACAAGTAGGTAGCTCAGCTAATTATGATTGCTCACGTCCTGTAATTTGAGTTTTGGCCTTTCAATTGGGCCTTCAACTGAAAGGCCGTTATAATATGGCTCTTGAACATTGAACATTGGTGTCCAGCCTATAAACGTGTGACACGTGTCCAATAGGGAGCCAAAATGCAAATTACGGTGCGCGCCGCTAGCCCATATCAGATGATGGCGAGCGATTGAGGGGAGAGAGCGCGCAGGTTGATGCGATGGCCGTCTGAGTGAGAGCGAGCGAGCCGGGGTATAAAGGAGAGCGAGGGTGCTGCCGGGGTCACGGATGCTCGCTGCAGATTAGCCTTTGTTTTAGGAGGATTTATTTTTCAAAAAACAACATGCATTGAAAGATATCGGATATTAATGAACACTCGAAAGGTTTCCCAAGTACTGCTTCAAGATGTTTGACCGATTTGAGACATAATCAAAGGAAATGACAAAATTAAAACCTCTAAATTGGTTAAATTTCTGATTCTGGCTACGAGAGAGAAATTACATTCAAATGCAGATAATGCTACTAATAGATTGAAAGCAGCTATAGCTTGGAATGTATTAAAATGATTTAACATTAGAAAATGTGGCATTATACGATCAAGATGACTCCAAAAATGTATAAACACTAATAACGTCTCCAAAGCCTAAAGAAACGGTCTACAGAAACCGCTGAGAGTCGATGCATTAATCAGATTTGTGGTGTAAAAATACAACGTAAGGAAAAATGAAAAGACAGAATTTCAAGCCCTCTCTCCACGAATACGCCTAGCGAGCTGAATGTCCTTAGGCATAATGGTTACTCGCTTAGCATGAATGGCGCACAAGTTGGTGTCCTCAAACAAACCCACAAGGTAAGCTTCAGCAGCTTCTTGCAAAGCCAACACAGCGGAGCTCTGAAACCTCAAATCAGTTTTGAAATCCTGAGCAATTTCTCTGACCAATCTCTGAAAGGGCAGCTTCCTGATCAAAAGCTCAGTAGATTTCTGGTATCGACGGATTTCCCTAAGAGCCACAGTCCCTGGCCTGTAACGATGAGGCTTCTTCACTCCACCTGTGGCCGGAGCCGACTTACGAGCAGCCTTCGTGGCAAGCTGCTTGCGAGGAGCCTTTCCTCCAGTAGATTTCCTCGCAGTCTGCTTTGTCCTCGCCATCTTCAAATTCTAAGCTTCTGCTTCGAAGGTACAGGGAATCTTGATCGAGGGAGAAAGGGATCGATATTGAGCTCTGGAGTCTAGGAAATGGAAAGCATAGGAGAGTTTATGTACAGGAAAGATGTTCGTAATATGCGAACTCAGTTTGGCAGCTGATTTGTGCTCCAATCAGATGACTTGGATTGCGTGGCACGGATAGCGTCTCGGATCGATGTTGGTCAGTTCTCAGCGTTAGATCGTATCTGAAGCGTCCCCGCCCGCCTTGGACCTTAGTCTTTTTTGCCGGGAAAACTTGCTTCAAATTGTGCACCTTTCACAACATTGAGATATTCAGGGGGACAAGGTCCTATTGTGATTGGGGGAAGGGGGGCCTTAAAGGCATTGCCTGGGGGTTTGGCCCCAGCACGCCCAAACCCCCAGCACGCTGCCAATGAACCATGTGACATGGGCAGGGGCAGCAAATGGTCGAAAAGAATTTAGAGTTTTTTTTATTTTTTTCAGTTTTGAGCATTATAGCACGCACTATGTGTAGGCACGCAAGCATCAAAAGACATGCAGGTGCAAGCACACGAGCACAAGTAGGCAACAGATTTTTGGCGGTCTCAAGCTTTTGAGGATGCGCAGGTGCGGACACAAAATTTTCATTTTTCGAGATTATATTAAGGCGTTTGGTGAGACAGAGCATTGCATAGCTAATGTTAATGACATTAGCTTTCAACGCCAGTTTAAGATAGCTTTAAACGTCAATTTAAAATTGATTGTAATGAAACTGGTATTGCTTTGTTGTGGGACAAACAATATTCCAGTTCAACAATATGGTTACCTCTAATGTGCCTTCTGCTCAAGTCAAGATCACACAATTGCCCCCTTTACTCAACAATGGACCTATTTCATGAAACAACAGAAAACAGACATCTATTGTCTTATTCTCTATTCAGAAAAAGTATATCTCTACAACATGTTGTAAAAGAATGTGTTTGGCTAAGACATTTACTCTCTGATATTGGACTAGTTCAGATTACTCCAACTCAAACTTTTTGTGACAGTCAAAGTACTATATCATTGTCATTGAATCTCATCTTCCACTTCAAGAATAAAGATATTAAGATAAAACATCATTATGTTAGAGAGAAAGTCTTAAATAGAGAAGTTATTTGATTTTCTACATAACACAGTTCATGGTTGCAAACATTTTCACTAAGGCTCTAAATTCAAAGAGCCATAATAAATTTTGGGCAATGATAAAGTTAAGGAGAAGGAAGTTATAAGATTTTCCATTAAGGGAGAGTGTTAGAATTGTTGGAGTTTAATGTTACTCCTATTCACCTGATTCTATCCTCGGGGTACTCCTGTATACTATTAATACTCACTCTCTACAACAATATGCATAAATGAACTGTTATTCGAGACAGTCTACAGATTTACATGCATATTTAAATAGTCTACAGAAATACACGGATATTCGAAGTAGAGCAACAAATCAACTCCGGCACTATCGGCACTGTAGTCACTATCGTGACATTGTCGACTGTCCACTATCGGCATTGTCGAGGTATCGACACTATCAAACTATCGACTGTTGAATGGTACCACTCAAAATGGAGCGCTTCATCTGTCAAATCCTAAAAAAACTACACATTCGAACATGCCACTGTATACAGTAGCTACTCATTGTCAGAGTCTCATCACTCACAGTTCAATTTAGACTCTTCTTGTGAACTTTTACATCATGCCTAAACACCAGTTCACAAGAACAAGTTAGACGATAAACTCTATCACCTCATATACATATATATACTAGTAAAGAGTGCTCGTCGTTGACGGGCAATGGTGGACGTGCGTCGATGGCAGACGTGCGTTGATGGCGAATGTGCGTGCATGCGTGTGTGCGTGCCCTAATGGCTTTGTGTATGTGTGTACTTGTGTGTGTGTGTGTGTGTGTGTGTGTGTGTGTGTGCGAGTGTGCGAGTGTGTGTATGTGCATGTGATGTGTGTGCCATGTGTGTGTTTATGGAGGGGGTGTGTGTGTGTATGCATGTGTTTATGGAGTGTGTGTGTGTGGGTTTAGGGTGTGTGTGTGTGTGTGTGTGTGTGTGTGTGTGTGTGGGTTGTGGATTAGGATTAGGTTGTAGCTTTAGGCTTAGGCTTGCATTGTGTGTGTGTGTGTGTGTGTGTGTGTGTGTGTGTGTGTTGTCAAAATCTCTCAAAACTGTTAAATACTTCACTCTTTTGTGAATCTCATAGTCTAATTTTTCAGTGTCAGCAAATCCATTAAAATTTTTCAGAAACATTATAATTCATTATTGTAACAGTGCATTATTATCTCACATATTAATGCATCAATCATCTACATAGATCTGACATCCTATTTCCACAATAATTATAACCCAATCATGATCAAGAAAAGTAAACAAAGAACAATCAAAGCAAAATCAAAAGCACAAACATATCTTCATATATATAATATTCAATACCTCCAATGAAGAGCTTGGATGAGGACATTGAGTGGGCTATCTCGTACAAAGGCAGGTAAGATTTTGGAGCACAGTGGATCTGCGCCAAAAATCTAGGGCCTGAACCTCATAAACTACCTGAGCAAAACAAATGAATTATATATGAATCAAAACTTTGAAGTTTCAAGAAGACTTTTGAGATTCTTGAGTAACCTGCACCAATTGACCAGCCAAAAAAACCTGTGATTCTCCACAAAAAAGCCACACATAAAATCCACAGAATGTGATTGAAAGACTTCATAAAATTGCTTCTCTGTTCACAAGATTATTGTGGAAGACTATTCAAATACTTTCCTTGAATACAAAGAAATGGTTTATTTGCAAGAGAACAACTCAGCTTTGTGGCACCCACACCTGCATGCAAAGCAATGAGATCGAAAAAGACACAAATGTGATGGAGAAACAACAGGGAACTTCAAATTGTCATGCTCCAAACTTGAAATTGTCACGCTCCAAGGGTGATCTGCATTTCCGAAAGACCTTTTAAAGGACTGAGTAGTTCTCAAAGCTCAGGCTGATTTAAATTGGCACATGACATTCCTCCCACAGTTGCATCTACTGATACTTTGAACAAAGAGATCAAAAGCAATCTACAATTCCATTTGAGCATGAAACACTTTCTACTTTCAGTGTGCTGCACAGCTTCTTTCTTACAACTAGGCGATTGAAAACAAATTCTGTAGATTTGAGTTGCTCACACCAAAATTGTGCAAGATAACATCAATGAGGTGCTTCAATTGCAAAATGCTAAAATAAAAATGTCTACAGAGGACATTTTTATGGGGAGAGAGGTTCTTCACGCGGGAGCCCTACAAGCTACAACTTGAACATTTGAGAGGGGCTACATCATCCCTGACTATGGATAAGGGCTACAACATTCAAGATATGTCTTGAAGGCTCCTTGCGCCAAAGTAAACTTTAAATGAAAATCTACATCATAAGTTCAAACTTGTGTGAATGCAAGCAAGCAACGCTTTGGTGTTGTTGATGGTGGCGATGGTGGTAGTGCGACCAAGGCAGCTGCACTGACCAGATTTTGCACGCCTTTTGCGCTTTGCTCTTCTCTGTTTCCTATTGTTGCTGGCTATGGCCGTGGCTTCTGGAGCAGGCATTTAATCTTTTTCTTGTAGCAATTGAGCACAAAAAGTGCTCTCCTGGCTATGGTCGTGGCTTCTGGAGCAGGCATTTGATCTTTTTCTTGTAGCAATTGAGCACAAAAAGTGCTCTCCATGAAGAAAGCAACCCAACACCTTTAGCAATCTCAAACAGATAATTGTCTACCCAAATGTCCTCTTTGCAGCCGAGAATGACTCTCACCACGGCTCTATTGATATCTAAGAACCCTGTTGTCCTGCTGTCCAATCTTTCTACGAGAAGAACATGTTGCCGTATTGTCCTAAACCCTGTTGTCCTGTTGTCCTAAACCCTGTTGCCTTCACTGTGCAGAACAATCAACTGGTTGGTCCGATTCCTTTATTTAATTCTTTTGTAAATTTATTATCTTTTGGGAACAGTTTCTGTCAATCCAAGCTAGGGATGGCTTGTGCACTTGAGGTTAATGCTCGACTGACGTTCATCAGCGATGTGGGTTATCCATTTACAATCACATCAAGTTGGGTAGGTGGTAATCCATGCGTCGGATGGCAAGGTATTGCCTGGGATTCATCTGGTGGGCATGTGTCTTCCATCTTATGGAGCTCCCTTTGCATCCACAACACCTCCTCATAGCACCAATTTAATGTTTGCTGCTTTCCTTGCATCCATACCATCTCCTCAGAACACCAATCCACCAATCCAACATCAGCGAGGAATGAGGGTGAGGAATAAGGAGGCCGATGGAGTGCATGAGCACCGATGACGAAGGAGGAGAATCGATGGAAAGTGCAGGAGCACAAATGACGAAGGAGCTATGTTGCATCAGAACTACGTTTTGACCAACTTTGGTTTTCAATGTATTTGCTCCGTGCATGGAAAACTGGATTATTTGCAAGAGCTTGAGTAGAAATGTTGTCATTCTTGATAATTGGAAGATCTTCATCTGATAACACTTTAGTTCCAAAAGTAGTCTTTTGATCCATAAAACCTCCTTTGTTGTGGTTGTAAGAGATTTGTACTCAGCTTCAAAGGATGATAAGGAAATAGTTGTCTGCTTCTTTGATAGCCAAGAAACCGAATTCCCTCCAAGAAATATAGTGTGCACTTGTGGATTTTATATCCAACCTATCTCCTGCAAAATCTGAAAAAGCAATCAAAGTCAGATCTTCTCCCTTGTAGAATAATCCATAATCTAAGGTAGAAGATATATACCTCAAGATTCTTTTAGCCAACTTCCAGTGATATAACTTTGGATCCTGCATGTGTTGACTTAGCCTATGAACACAAAAGCTTAGATCAGGCCTAGTCACTTTTAACCAAATAAGTGAGCCAATAAGATTCCTATAAAGAGTGATGTCCTCAAAGGATTTTTCATCATCTTTCATAGGAACTTTTACAGTGTGCTCCATAGGTGTATCTATGTCTTTACAATTTTCCATCTGGAATTTCTCGGGCATGGAAAGTGCATATCTACTTTGTCTTATGAATGCATGACCTTTCCAAAAATCTATTTCAAGGCCAAGAATATAGTGAAGAACTCCTAAGTCTTGCATCTTAAACTCAGTACCAAGTGCATGCTTAGTTTCTTCAACTAGCTTCTCATTATTTCCACAAAGAATGATATGATCTACATAGATGAGAAGAATAATCACAAAGTTATCTACAAACTTATAATACAGAGAAGAGTCATATTCACTTAGACAAAATCCGAGTGATATGAGATAGGAGTTGAGCCTTGCATACCAAGACCTTGGTGCTTGTTTCAGTCCATAGAGGCTTTTGAACAAAAGATAAACTTTTGATCCATCACCTTCTTTCACAAAGCCTGGAGGTTGCTCCATGTAAATCTCCTCCTCAAGGTAACCATTGAGAAATGCATTAGAAACATCAAGCTGGAACATACTCCAATTGTGAAAACATGCAAGAGATATAAGTATTCGGATTGTTACAATCTTTGCAACTGGTGCAAAGGTGTCTTCATAGTCATGACCTTTGATTTGTGACTAGCCTTTGGCACAAAGTCTTGCTTTATACTTTTTGATAGATCCATCATGATTATACTTGATTCTGAAATCCCACTTACATCCAATCACATGCATGTTGTTTGGTGGCTCCACAAGCTCCCATGTGTTCTTTGACATCAAGGCTTCAGACTCTTGGGTCATTGCTTCAACCTACATCTTGGATTGAAGAGCTTCTTGGACATTTTTAGGCTCTTCATCTGATATGAAGAGAGCATGATAGGAAGTTTCACCTTCCACTTGCCTTCCTTCTTCATCATATGTGAGCCTCCTTGGCTCAGATCTTGCTCATGTAGATATTCTTGGTGTGCTAGCTTGAATTTGCTCCTCCTCAAGCCTCGGCCTCACCACCTCTTGAGCAACATCAGGATTGATGATTGATCTTGCATGAGACTCCTTGATCTGCGCATCATCCAAGTTAAACTTCTGATCTTCATGGAAGATCACATCTCTACTAACAACATTCTTGTTAGTAGAAGAAAGATATACTTTGTATGTTTTTTTAGTGGATGCATATCCTACAAAAATTTCTTTAACTACACTAGGATCTTCCTTCTTCCTAGTTTCTAGAGGCACATGCACAAGGCATACACAGCCAAAAATCCTAGGATGATCTACCTTAGGCTTTTTCTTATACAACATCTCAAATGGTGTTTTTCCTCCTATTGCAAGATTAGGAAGCCTATTACAAAGATAGTTTGCACATGCAACTGCCTCTCCCCAAAATTCTTTAGGCAGAGAAGCTTTTAGACTAATGGCTTTTGCACATTCACATGTAATATTTTCTCTCTCAGCAACTCCATTTTGTTGAGTAACCAGAATGTCTTATTGCTGCAATTGGTTGACATTCTCAAAATTGGAGAGCTCTCAGCAGCTTCACAACTTGCATGTTCGAGTGCTTTCCATATGTCTCTTTGTTTTGCCACTTGTATATGCCATTGATGGTTTCATCTTTGGTTTCTTGAAAGATTCTATCTTCTAGGAGGTTTGTATCATCCATTTGCCTCTAGGTGTTTCCGTGGTTATTCTCTCAGTTGAAGTTCCAGTCTCAAGGAAAACTTTTGATCTGCAGGTTGCACAAACTTTGATTATCAGTCTCAAGGGGATGGACTTATCAAAAATTGGTGGTAGGAACAGATTTGGATGGACGATTTGATAACAGTAAGAAAACATGATGAAGGCTTGGTGAAAGAATGAAGGAACTAATAGTTCTACAGTTACAGCCTTGGACCCTTGTAATGTCGAGCTTTGAACACCACTTGCTGGGTGAGGAGCTTGTTTTATTTTGTAGGTTCACAGTTGTCTTCATCTTTCTTTTCTACAGCTCTTTCTTTTGATCCGTTACTTTTGGATCTCTTTGGGCTTCGTAGGAGGGGATTCAACTATCATTGCTCCAGAGAGTTTATTTTGATCAAGGTTGATCTGACTCATCTGTTGCTTAGGTTTTGTCCTTTCCTCCTCAGCTTCCTGGATCTTTCTCTTTATTTCTTCTAGCTGCTTCGCCTGCTTCTGTAGATCTTCTCCAGTTGAAAAACCAATGTAGGTGGTAGTTGGTCTCCGTAAGACACTTGCAATGATCTATCAGCTGCTTTGGTAAGACTATAAAAAATTGGAGATTTCTCAGAAGAACAGTGAAATGATGAAAAACAAACAGATGGAAGGAAGGGCGGTGGTGACAACGGTAGATGGTGTGGACGATAGACATGAGAATGGGCATAGAAATATGGCAAGAGATTGGTTGAAGAAGGAGACTGATTTTTCAAAGCCTGTGTTTCTCTTTTCTGAAGGATCTTCGTCATGACTGGAATACCTCTTCTGATTGAGTCTCTTCGGTTACCCATCTGTCGTCTTTAGCCTTGTCTTTTCATATTTGACTTGTGACCTTGGTTGTCGATCTTGCTGATGTTGTTGCAGGCAGCGTAACTGCTCCATTGAATCCAAGTAGATCCACTCTCCCTCCCCCCCAAATCTGTTGGTGGGGATGCTGTTTTTGAAAATTGTTCATGCTCAAGATTGGATTGGCGTGTGGAACACATAGTTGAAAACACGTTGAACATGTGACTGGACTAAAGATTGAACAGATTTTAACTAAATTTGTTTCGATCTTGCTGTAGTTGACTCCAAGATGAATATGGTAATGAGACGCAAGAATTAACTCTGACTTGACATGGATTTCTCATAATTCTCAAAAATCCTAAATTACTGTACAAGGGAATCTGAAGATGGATAGATGAATGAAGATGTGTTCTTGAGATGCTCTATGGAAGACTCTCGTGTAGTAGCTATTCCATATGCAAAAATCAATCACACAAAATAGGTGAAGAGAAACAAGGAAATAAACAAACGTGACAAAGAGTGAGAACTGTATATCACTTGTCAAACAAAACTTGCATTCATCAACATTGATAATGTACCTTGATAGTTGCAATATTTCAGTTGTTTTGTAGAGTAATGTGATTTACTCTGACATGCCCTTGTCAAAACAAGGCAGTGTGGGTGACACTAAAATCTACCATCATTGATAGTAGATGAAGTAAGATATAGCTTGAGATGCAGGTATGGATGAGGTACTATGTCCTGAGGACCTCTATGAACAAGAGATTCAGAACCAAATCTCTATCTGGATTTTCGAATCCTAGATTTATTATGTATTGGCACATTGGAAATCGTATCAACATATGAAAAGACAAAATAGATTTGAGGTTGTAGAAGGGGAGAAAAACTGTCAATTCCCTGTGAAGGTTGCTCTTGGTTGGACATTGTAGCAGATGACGGAATATCGGTTTCACTTTCTTTCGACAAGGACTCATTTCATATTGTCTTTTTTCATTATGGAGCAGGTGTATTGTGCGGTAATGTAGAAGTTTGCAAGAAACTTTTCGAGTGAGCAGCAGGCTGAGCAGTTGTGTGCTATGGTGCTCGTGTGGGTGTCGTGAGGATCCTATCGGGATTCAAAACTGACGTGATGGGCAGGTAGGATTGTAGTTGGTTGTTTCGGATAGTCTTTGAAACTGTGTTTTCTGATACAGTCAGGACACTCAGCATGGTACTTGGTCTTGACTGGACAATCAACCATGAAGTGGCCAGTTTCACCACAAATGAAACATCTGGTGTGCAATGGCCCTTGTATAACAGCATAGCCATCTTGTATGGCTAATGGTTCTGGACTTTTTGGTGGGTATTCATGATAAGTCAAGGAATGTCCAGATGGTGACAGTTGTTCTTCATATTGTTGGACTGTATGTACTTGGATAGGCCGATATGAAGGACAAGCATTAGTAGGATGCATAGCCCGGCAATGTGGGCACCATATGAGTTTTTGTCTATAAGGTACCTGTGTAGGGTTTGGCTGACCAGGCATATTGCTTTGGATAGACTTCAAGGTAGTTTGAAACTCATTGGTGATTTTCTCCATCTGTAGTTGATGTTGCTTACTAAGCAACTCTAGCTGGGATTTCCAAAGCTGATCTCGGGTGTCCTCGATCGGCTTTGACTCATGGGCAGGAGCATGTGTTGCTCGTCTTTTCCTTGATTCGTCAACATATGATCCTTCATTTTCCTCCTTAATGGCATTAGACTAGCTAACTTTAGGCTCGTATATTCGTCATTTGATTTAAGCTCACGTCTAATCCATCTTGGAAGTCCGACTAGGAACCAGATGGTGAGCTTCTGTTTGGAGGGCTATTCTTGGACTTGACTTTTGAGGCGTTTGAAACGCTCAATATAGTCTCGTACATGTTTGTCTTTTGCCATTTTGATGCTACTCAATTTGACAAAAGGGCTCTCGATTAAGTGAAAGGGCTTAAAATGCTTGACAAAGGATTCTTTTAAAACTGACCATTCTGTCTTTTCGTCATGATGAAGGTTGAAAAACCAATCACGTGCTTTAGCGATCATGATCACCGAAAACAGCTGGACCATACCATTGGGATATGTTTCACCATACACATCACATGCATTCTCAAAGATTTGCAAAAATCTTTGAGAGTCCGAACTACCGTCAAACTTTGGTAGATCTAGCTTGGGTGTACATCTTTCAAAATGAGCTCCGTGGGTAGCAGGAACTCCATTAGGGTTGGTTTTGACCTGTGATGGCTCAGCACCAGAAAAATAGGGTCGTGCGTGTGAAGACTCGACTCTATCAGGTTCTTGTCTCTCGAATGGGTTTGTGGATGGCTCTTGGAGTTTGACCCGCATTCGATAGAATTTATGGCGTCTGATTTGTTCAACTACAAGGGACCTAACCTCCTATGGATAATCGTCTGGAATTTTAGGGTCTTTTTGTTGGTCCATTGAGTACTGGTATGAGTTTTTTGATTGTTTTGGATTTTTTGAGTTTTTTGGTGTTTTTGAAAATTTTTGTTTTTTTTTTGGCGGTCCCTATGGATTACAGTTTACGGTCTAGTGTGGTTTACGGTTACGGTGGATTGCGGTTATTTGCACATGCCAAGATTTCCCTACATGAGAGAGACTCAAATTCCTACAGTGGAGTTGCATGGAAAGTCCACTTAACTGAACTAATTCACCTACCAGAGATCCACATGTGTAACTGAATGCATGGATGTTGCATGTACTGCATGTCAACTCATAAAACTGCCTAGACATGTGTAGATCATAGAAACCACTTTGCATGTTGCATGCACTGATTGCATGTGGCTTGAATGCATACAGTATGGCATTGCATGCTATCTAAACTTCTGCATGTCATCAAAATTGACTCTACCTAACTCAAATCTGACCTATACTAGAAGGTTATGTGCTCAATTCACATACCTTTTATGTACAGCATGAAATATAGTGGAAATAACCATGGACATGGCCCCAAAATCGAGATAGGAAGATAATATTTTAATAATCTTCACACTGGATTGATCACATAAAGGGATCAACGAAGGATGCAGAATATGTATGTAGAAGACACACACAGTCACGGACATAATACAGGCAAATAGTCTGAGATAGCTCCAGAGTGAGTTTACAGATTAGTAGTAGCTAGTCATACTATTCGCGAGAAGAGAACATTTCTCTCGCGCCAACATGTTGATCTGGGAAACAGACAGCGCTCAAGAATTGTATTGTAAATTCATTTCAGATATAGAAGCAATTTTCTCAATGGTCTGTTCAATGATGTGTATGATCTATAATACTTAAATGCATGCTATCCGTAGATAAATTTTCGTTGTTGTTTTATTCAACATTATCTATTGTTTACAAGGCTGAATTTTACAACAGATCTGCAGTAACAAATCTGAGGCCTAGAAGAGAATTAGACTGCAGCGAGAAGCAATGGCTACTCTTGTCAAGTCGGCTCTATCCAGCCTTTCATTCCACATCAGTGATCTCTGAACATGATTGCCATCACCAGGCATTCGGGTCAGAGCCCTGTGGACGGACTCAGTTTCACATTAGTGGTATCAGAGCCACGACTTTTGATAATCAGAGCTTGCTTGATTCCTTCAGGCTATGGCATCCATTAGTAGCATTCAATCAAAGATCTGCACGATCCTTGACTTCAGGATCAAACTTCCTAGCATGGAAGGTGAAGACTTCTCTCATACTGAAAGGAAAAGGTCTATGGCCATGGGTTGATGGCACAGAAGAGATGCCCACAACCACTGACAAAGAGCTACGGGAATGGAGAGAGAAGAACTACAAGGCAATAGCCGCGTTGTCTTCCTCCATCAAAGACAACGTAACACTTGATCTAGCCACACTCTCCAAAGCAAGAGAAATGTGGGATGCTTTGTTGACCAGATTTCAAACGAAATCATGAAGCCAAATTATGCTTCTTGAAGATCAGCTGACCATGGGATGATAAAGACCTCACTCCCTATATCAGAAGAATGAAGGACATGTTCCTCTCGCTACACAATTCTGGAACAGAGAATGCAGTCTCAGCCGAGAAGCAACTCACATACCTACTACGAGCTCTACCAGGATCATTTCAAACGACCTGAACACTACTTGTTAAAGATCCAACGACGACTCTTGAGAAGGCTATAATTGAGATCAAAGAAGAGGTGGAAGCTCGCGAACACCTTGATGACAAGGATAACTCTTATCAAGCTCTCTACAACAACAAAGAGAAGCAGAAGAAGAATTTCTTAAGAGGGAGTCAGACCAAATACAAGATTGAAGGTAGCAATCAGAGAGAGCGAAAGAAAACAAGTGGAAGAGCAAAAATAAACCGAGACAATAGAACGGTGAGAAGAAGACCTATACTCGATGCACACGAGAAGGCCACATTGTTGAAAAGTGTTGGCTCAATCTAAAGATAGAGTGCATCCACTGTCACAAGAAGGGTCACGCAGCCATTGACTACAACCAAAATTCCAGAAACAAGAAAGCTCAGAGCAGATAGGAGAATGACAATAGCTCATCCTACGTGGAGGAACCAGAGTCCTCCAAGATGGCCGAAGACAGAGCCAACAATGGCAAGAACCCAATAGCTTACTTGTGTGCTGATGTTTGTGCAACATCAACTTCAGATACATAAGAGATCGTTATCGATTCAGGTGCAACGTCACACTTCATGGCAACGAGGCACATGATCACTGATTATCAAAAATCAAAATCCTCCAGATACATAATCTTGGGAGATGGTTCCAGACACAAAGTCAGCGGAACCGAAGCACTGTGGTTAAGCACCAAAGGAAGAGACAGAAGGCTCGACGACACTCTGTACGTGCCCATTATTCAGAAGGACCTACTATATGTTGCTAAGATGGTAGATTCAGGACTGAGAGTCACCTTTGAAGGTGACATCTACGAAGTGGTTGAAGCTGCAACCACTCAGCTTGTCACAACAGGGAAGCGAAAGGGGAACATGTATCACCTCAAGATCCGAGTACCTTCTGATCAAGCTCACCAAATCAATGAATCAATGGATATTACATGGCACAGGAGGATGTATCATATGAATACAGTCGCTCTATACAACGCTAGCCGGAACAGAGCATTCACTGGTGTCAACATCAAATATGTAGCATGCTTGAAGTGTTGGGATGCCTATAACAAAGGCAAGATGTCATGAATACCATTCACCAAGGACTCTTTCAAAACAAAAAAAACTTCAAGAATTGGTACACTCTGACATCTGTGGACCATTTGATGTGGTCTCCCTTGGAGGTTCGAACTACTACATCACTTTCATTGACAACTTTAGCAAGTTTGCAACTGTGTATTTTATCCACAACAAATCGGAGGCCCTAGACAAATTCACAGAGGTCATGAATTGGGTTGAGAAATGGACTGACAAGAAGGTGAATCAGTTGAGAGAGGAGGAGAATACATCTCCAAACACTTTGCTGAGTTTTGCACTAGCAGAGGCATACTTCACTTGAAGACCACAGCCTACACACCACAACACAATGGTGTGGTAGAGAGAAGAAATCAGACTCTCATGGAAGCTCCGAGATCCATGATGGCCTATTCAAAGTCATCAAAATTCTTATGGGGTGAAGCAGTAGCTACAACCAACTATTTACAGAACATGGTAGGTAGATCCAGCATTGCACATACCATGCCACACGAGGTTTGTTGGGGCAACAAACCAAGTCTGACACATGTGCGCATTTTTGGATGCATCGCATATGCCCACATTCCAAATCAAAAGAGAAAGAATTTGGATGAAAAGGTAAAACAAAGATTTCTTTTAGGATATGATGTTCATTCATCATACTACAGGATCTACATGCCTGACAGCAGACAAATCAAGACTGTCAGAGATGTCAGATTTGATGAGTCAAAGACAATGGCTAACGATGATCTAGTTGGCTACAAAATTTTGACCAGAGTCTACTATGAGCTGCCAGCACCTACGGAGGGAGCGGACCTTGAGCACCCAGAACAAGAAGCTCAAATCCCAGATGGACAAAATGATTGTTCAGACAATGAGCATCTAGGCACAGATCCTGTACCCAGGACACCTGCTACTCATCGAAATTCAGCAATCAGCAAAGACAAGAAGCTTGACAAAGGCAAAGCCATCGAACTGACTACGGACTCTCTAAGAAGATCCACATGAGAAAGAAGAGCACCTGTCAGATTTGTACCTGACAGCTCAGCCTCTATATCATAGGAGTTCTGTGGATTTGGAGGAGAACCTCAATCATATGAGAAAGCTATCAATTGTCCTAATAAGGACAAGTGGATTGAAGCGATGGAAGACGAGATGAAATCCATGGAACAGAACAATGTCCACCCCTTATATCCTTAGGATCAACCAGTGATAGCCGACTACAATGTCTATACAAAGGTCACAGATGGAAAAATTGTAATCATAGTAGTCTACATCGATGACACCTTGATCCTGTCCAGAAGCTACGAGCTAATTGCTTAGGTGAAGCATGATATTTCACAACATTTTGAAATATCAGATCTAGGGGAAACAAGATGCAACCTAGGATTGCAGATTGACAGAGATCTTGGCGGAGGGAAGTTGTATCTTCACCAATCAAGATACATCCAGAAAATCATTGATGATTTTCAAATGACGAACTGCAAGGGAGCTAACATGCCCATGGTAGCTGGAACAGTTCTGACCAAGCAAGACTACTTGTAGAACGCATAAGAGCAAGCCATGCAGAACGTGCCCTACAGGAGATTAATCGGGTCACTTATGTACTTAGCAGATGATACATGCCCTGACATTGCTTATGTAGTTTTCAGAATTGTTGAAAATTGTCACTTCTCACTTGACATTGGTTCATGTAAATATTGATCAAACATTAGAATATGTTGATGATATGATTTCACACGTGTGGAGCATGTTCCCATGTGTGAAAGGATGTACTTTTCATGTTTGTATATATCCAAATTGATTTTGTATCATTCTAGTTAGTGTGAACATGAAATGACTAGTTTTTAGTCAAGTTGACTAGTCACCTACAAATTAGCTTTTCCTTGCATGTGCATGAGTAAATGCTCCCACATGGCAAGTGGATGTTCACATGTGTGTATAGAGTACTAGAAGATAAGAGTTGACCATTTTCCTTAGATCCTATTTTGTAGGGAATATTCCTATATTCTAGGAGACTAGCTTTTTGGATTTTAGTCATATTCTAGAAGGTCAACTATTGGATAAGGATCAAGGATGGATCAAATGGATAGATATGAGTGATGTGGCACTCTTCACACGTGTGAAGGCCTGCTGGACTGTACCAGACTCATGGATGTACTTGATCCATAAAAGGATCATCATTTTGCTAAGAAAATTGATGAGACTTTTGCACTCTACACTTTTGTGAGATTTCTAGTCATTTGTCTTGTGATTTTTATGCATGATTGCTATCTAGTATCATTGTACTTGTTGTTTCAGGTGCAGTCCGTACAGTGGACAGTACTCCACACGTGTGAAGCCGCTCTCACTAAAAAATGATGTGTTGATCCATTGCTCTTGCTTAAATCCAAGTGTAGTGAATCTAGATCAAGATCTAATGTGTAGAACTTGATAGATTCATTGATTAAGCAACCAATAACTCTCTATGATTGTAAAGTACAATCATTATTGTCCTAAAAACTGTAAAATTTATCATGGTATCAGAGCTAAGTAAGAGAGTGATCATTGAATCATAAATCTTGTAAAGATCATTGGCAAAATTTGTTTTTTGGCCAATACTAGTGAGGGCGAGTTCTTCTAGAGTGATAGCTTGTAATCATTTGGATCAAAACGACTTGGAGGCTGTGTATGTACTTTTCACACGTGTGAAACCGTACAGCAACTTTCAATTCAAGTTACTTTGTGTTTTTTGGTCCCAAAATCACAATACTAGTTCATTTTTGGTGCTTTTTGAAGCATAGTATTGATCTAGATTCATTCTAACTAATGCCTATGACCAAATAGTGTTTTGGATCATTGAAGCATTTCTTTTTAGAGTCTAAGATCAGATCTAAGAGGCTGATTTGTTCAGATCCTTAGTTGAAGTGAAATCTCTAAGAAAAGTGTAAAGCAATTTTTTTTTGTGAGAGTGAAAGCTAGAAATTTTTGGTAAGATCTTTGAGTATCATTCAAGCTTGTGTGTTAGTTTGATAGAGACAAGCCTATAGGCATTCTAGTAAGCTTTAGGCCACTTCATAGATCTTTTAAAATTCAAAAATCTTTGTGATTTTTAAAAGAGCATTCATTCTAAAATGTCATCCATGGGTGGATATTTGATGGAATCAAGTGAGAGACTCACTTCCACAAATTATTCCATTTGGAAAGTGAGAATGGAATCACTCCTAGTGATCCATGATCTATATGACATAGTTCAAGGAGTAGAGGAAGAGCCTCAAACTCCCCAAGAACAAGCCAAATACAAGAAGAGAGCAAGATTAGCTCTACATTGCATAAAGTTAAATGTATGCAATGACCTCTTGAAAGAGGTGTCTTCTTGTACCTCATCCAAAGAGGCTTGGGATTCATTAAAGAGTATTTATGAATCCAACAATACTTCAAGAATCCTCATGCTAAGAAATCAAGTTTTCCAAAGCATGAAAGGAAGTGGAGAGAGTGGACAAGAGTATGTTCTTAGGATCAAATCTCTTAACAAGGAGTTAAGTGCAATAGGAGAGAAGATCCAAGATCAAGAACTAGTACAAATCATTTTGAATGGTCTAAGTGATGAGTTTACCAACTTAGTCCAATCATTTGCCATTCAAGACTCTCTTCCATCCATTGAAAAGTTGCACAATGTTCTTGTGGCCGAGGAGAGTAGGCTTCTACACCTCAAGACAAGAATGGATAGCATGTCACTTAATGGAGGAGAGGAGAAAGCTAACTTTACATCTAAAGGCAAGAAAAAGCAAAATCCATTCAAGAAAAATCAAGGCAAGGAGGCCGAGATGAAGAATGGAGGATCTACCTCCAAAGGCAAAGTGAAGAACAAGGCAAAACTAAAGTGTTTCTTTTGTGGAAAGAAAGGACACTTTGCCTCAGAATGCTACTTGAAGAAGAATCAACAAGCCAAAGGAGATCAAGGGAACATTGCTCAAGAGGAAGAATATGAGGATGGATTCAACACATCCTTAATGGTTGCATCTACACCAACTTCAAGTCAAGACACATGGTGGATAGATAGTGGGGCTAGTTCCCACATGTCCTTTAACAAGCATTATTTTTCTACTCTTCTATCTTGTAATGACTCTAAGAAGTCAATATACACTGCTAGTGATCAAGCATGCAAGATAGATGGCATAGGATCTATACCTCTTTGTTTAGGCACATCTAAAAGGATAGATCTAGATAATGTTTTGTATGTTCCTACCATTTCAAGAAACTTGCTTAGTGTAGGACAATTAATGGACAATGGACTAGATGTACATTTCAAGAATGGAGTTTGTTCCATCTTGAAAAATGATAAGTGCATAGCTAGTGGCATTAAGCAAGGTAGACTTTTCAAGTTGGATGCTAATGTTGCAAGTGAAAGTGTGAACTTGGCTAGGGAGGAGCTAACTCAAGTGGAGCTTTGGCATAAGAGATTAGGCCATCCTAATCTTCAATCTATGGAGTCAATGGCAAGCAAGGAACTAGCTCTCGGCCTACCAAGAGCTTTCAAGAAGTGTGGAAAAATGTGTGAGGCATGTGGCCTTGCAAAGTCACACAAATCTTCTTACAAGAAATCTTCATCAAGATCTCTCTCTCCCTTGGATCTCATACATTCTGATGTACATAGTTTTTCACATGCAAGTAATGGAGGTGCCTTGATGTATGTAACTTTTATAGATGATTGTACTAGATTCACATGGATTGAGTTACTATCAAAGAAAAATCTTGTTTATGAAGCTTTCATTAAGTTCAAGTCTCTAGTAGAGAAACAACTTAGTACTTCTATCAAAGCACTAAGATGTGATAATGGAGGAGAGTACACCTCCAATAAAATGAAAGACTTTTGTGAGATCAATGGTATTAAGTTACAATACACTTGTTCCTACACCCCTCAACAAAATGGGGTGGCCGAGAGGAAAAATAGGAGTCTATGTGAGTGTGCAAAGTCCTTGAGGCTTGATGCATCACTTCCCATCTCATTTTGGGGAGAAGCCATAACATGTGCTAATTATTTGTGTAATAGACTTCCTAGTAGTGCTATAGATGGGATCTCACCTTATCAAGCCTTGTTTGATAAGAAACCCAATGTAAAATATTTTAAGATCTTTGGATGTACTTGTTATGTACACATTCCTTTGGAGACTAGAAGGAAAGAAGATGCTACCTCCTTCAAAGGAATCTTTGTTGGCTATGGAGAAAATAGCAAGGGATATAGGATATATGATCCTACATCCAAGAAAGTAAAGGTAAGCAAGGATGTACTTTTTGATGAGTCACAATTTGCTAAGAGCTTGTCAAATGGATCTAACCCATTGTGCATTGAAGATCTTGACAAATCCGAGGAGGATCTTGACAAACCCGAGGAGGATCATGACAAACCCGAGGATGGAGATTTGGATCCAAGTCAAAAGGGGCCAAGAAGATCATCAAGGAGCAAGGCCGAGCCCTCAAGGCTTACCTATGTGGACAAGGGAAAGCAAAAGGAAGGCTCTACATCTTCTACCTCTTACTCTTTTTTAGCTACATTGATTGAAGAACCATCATCTTTTGAAGAAGCATGTAAATCTAAAGTTTGGAGAGATGCAATGCAAGTAGAGTATGATGCATTAGAAGAAAATCATACTTGGAATCTTGTAAATCTTCCAAGAGGAAAGAAACCACTTGCATGTAAGTGGATTTATAGAATTAAGTACAATCAAGATGGATCTATTAGTAAATACAAAGCTAGGCTTGTTGCTAAGGGATTTCTTCAAATAAAAGGATTGGATTATGAAGAAACATTTGCACCTGTAGCTAAGCTTGTAACTATTAGATTAATCATTTGCATTGCTACTTTGTTCAAATGGGATCTCTACCAAATGGATGTGACAAATGCCTTCTTGAATGGCTTCTTAGAAGAGGAAATCTACATGATGCAACCCGAGGGCTTCATCAAGATTGGTGAGGAGCAAAAGGTGTGCTACTTAAGGAAGAGCCTATATGGCTTGAAGCAAGCACCTAGAGCTTGGTACTCTAGGTTGCATGATTTTCTCTATTCCCTTGGCTTTGTACTAAGTGCTTATGAACCTTCTTTATATTTCAAATGTAATGAAGGAAAGATCATCATTTTGGTTCTTTATGTTGATGACATCATTATGACAGGAAATGATGATGATGGCATAGGCAAAGTAAAAGTTGACTTATCTAGTGAGTTCAAGATGGTAGATCTAGGCTTCCTAAAGTTTATACTTGGGATAGAAGTGTCTAGAAGTAGCAATTGTACTTTCATAAGTCAATCTAAGTATGCTACTTCCATTCTTGAAAGATTTGGTATGAAAGATTGTAAGGGGATTGACACCCCTATGGAGCATGTTGTGAAAGCAACTAATGAAGGTGATGAAGCATCCTTTGAGGACATCACTCTCTTTAGGAAGCTTATAGGCTCTCTAATCTATTTAACCATCACTAGACCTGACTTAAGTTTTTGTGTAAGCAAGTTGAGTCAAAGTATGCAAGCTCCTTTAATTCATCATTGGAAAAGTGCCAAGAGAGTACTTAGATATGTTTCTAGTACTAGATTTTTTGGTATACTTTATGAAGGATCTAACTTGCACTTGAGAGCCTACTCGGATTCAGATTTTGCAGGTGACAAGATGGATAGGAAGTCCATTAGTGCATTTGCAACATTTCTTTGTGGAGGAGTGATATCTTGGCTTTCCAAAAAGCAAGATACAATCTCACTATCTTCTTGTGAAGCCGAGTACAAGGCATTGACTTCAACAACCAAAGAGCTCTTATGGCTAAGAAGACTCTTGATGGAACTACATGTGCTAGAGGCCGAGGAGATCCCTTACATATTTTGTGACAATCAAGCTTCTCAACAAATTGCTTCAAATCCTATCTTCCATGCTAGAACAAAGCATATTGAGATAGCTCACCACTTTGTGAGGGAGAAGGTACAATCCAAGGAAGTGCAACTACATCATGTACCATCATCCGAATGCATAGCTGATATCTTAACCAAACCATTGTCCAAAGATCCATTTTTTAAGTTAAGATATGCTCTTGGAATTGTAGATAGATGTACACTAGATTTGCCAAGTTAGAAGTGAGGAGGAGTGTTGAAAATTGTCACTTCTCACTTGACATTGGTTCATGTAAATATTGATCAAACATTAGAATATGTTGATGATATGATTTCACACGTGTGGAGCATGTTCCCATGTGTGAAAGGATGTACTTTTCATGTTTGTATATATCCAAATTGATTTTGTATCATTCTAGTTAGTGTGAACATGAAATGACTAGTTTTTAGTCAAGTTGACTAGTCACCTACAAATTAGCTTTTCCTTGCATGTGCATGAGTAAATGCTCCCACATGGCAAGTGGATGTTCACATGTGTGTATAGAGTACTAGAAGATAAGAGTTGACCATTTTCCTTAGATCCTATTTTGTAGGGAATATTCCTATATTCTAGGAGACTAGCTTTTTGGATTTTAGTCATATTCTAGAAGGTCAACTATTGGATAAGGATCAAGGATGGATCAAATGGATAGATATGAGTGATGTGGCACTCTTCACACGTGTGAAGGCCTGATGGACTGTACCAGACTCATGGATGTACTTGATCCATAAAAGGATCATCATTTTGCTAAGAAAATTGATGAGACTTTTGCACTCTACACTTTTGTGAGATTTCTAGTCATTTGTCTTGTGATTTTTATGCATGATTGCTATCTAGTATCATTGTACTTGTTGTTTCAGGTGCAGTCCGTACAGTGGACAGTACTCCACACGTGTGAAGCCGCTCTCACTAAAAAATGATGTGTTGATCCATTGCTCTTGCTTAAATCCAAGTGTAGTGAATCTAGATCAAGATCTAATGTGTAGAACTTGATAGATTCATTGATTAAGCAACCAATAACTCTCTATGATTGTAAAGTACAATCATTATTGTCCTAAAAACTGTAAAATTTATCAAGAATGAGCCAGTTCAATGTCAATCCAAGCCCTACGCACTAGAAGATAGCCAAGAGGATTCTGCAATACCTTCAACAGACGAAGGATTATGGACTATGTTTCTCTCAGCATGAAGGATTCCAGATTAAATCCTACAGCGATGCAAGTTGGGCATCCCTGAAACATGACTGCAAGAGCATCTCAGAAGGATGCACGATAGCAACCGAAGCAGTTGTCATATGGATCAACATGAAGCAAACCGTGACCGTGCAATCATCCTACGAAGCAGAGTATGTTGCAGCAGCCAAAATGGTGAATGAGCTTACATGGCTCAAGCAGTTCCTTGACGGACTGGGAGAGAACTCCAACGAGCCGCTACTATTATTCATGGACAATACATCCGCCATTCATCTGACGAAGGATCTAGTGTTTCATTCCAGAATGAAACACATTGCTATCAGATATCATTTGATAAGACATTTGGTTGAGAAAGACAAGCTGAAGACCGAGTTCATTCCAACGAAACAGATGGCGGCCGATATCTTCACGAAGCCTCTTGACAAGGAAATTTCTGAGAAGTAGCACGCAAGCTTAGGAATCAGAAAAATACCAGCTTTGAGAGGGAGTTGAAGAAGCCAAGTGTTTCTATCTTTCAAAGCCTTAGCATTTTTCCTTAATTTTTCCTTTGCTGTTTTTCGCAACTGTACATTTTGAACTAAGTTTTGCACAATCTGCATTTTTGGGTCATGAAGAAAATTCATCCCTAGTTTTAAAACACTTAGAGAATAATTCTGAGAACTTTTTCCGACACTGTCGCATTTTTCACATTTTTAAAAATGTGAAAAATGAGACACTATTCCTAAAATGCCTTGGAAAGGTTTAGACCCTTGGAAAAAAGGACACTCACCCCTAGAAAAGCGATGTTTGCCTTAGAGTTGATTTTTACCCTAAAGTCGGCTTTTTCGTCCTTCGGCTTTTTCGATTTTCAGAAAAAGCTACAACTATTCTTAAAAAGAGGACAGCTACCCTTAAAGGTGGGACACTAGCCTTAGAACTATTTTCTGTCCTACAATCGGCTTTTTCGTCCTTCGGCTTTTTGGCCCTTCGGAAAAAGCGAAACCTGCCCTTAGAAAAAGGGACATTGACCTATTGTAGCATTTTTTCGCCTCCTTAGAAAAAGGGGCACTGCCCTTAGAAAAGGTTTCTGCCATTTTGTCGTGTTTTTTGCCTTTCAGAAAAAGCGAAGGTGCCCTTGAAAAACAAAGGCGACACTACCCTTAAAAACTTAAAAGGGTCTTTAAGCAAAAAACGAAGGCCTACAGTGTCAAGGCACAACGCAATGGGCAGAAGGCAAATGATTCACAAAGGACAACGACAGAAAACAAGAATCAGTTTTATAAAAGGCTAATGCATTTTTTTGGATTAGATCTTCTAACTTAATCAGTCCCCTGGATTGATCACATAAATAGATTGTTGTAGGTAAGGGCATTTCAACTATAACCTTGATTTTTGACGGGTAGGTAGAAATACCGTCCTTTGAAATTATATTCCCGAGTACAACCCCATGGGTGACCCATATTTGGCATTTATCAGGGTTTAGTGAGATTCCAAATCTACGGCAGCGAATGAAGATTTTCTCCAGTGCGTCAAGGTGCGTAGCCGCTGAGAGAAAATGGTCTTTCTTCGTAATTGCATTAAGGTTTTTAAGACCGACACAAATACAAAGTTTGCCGTTCTTTTTGGGAACAACCACAATGGGTGATATCCAATCAGTATGTTGAACTTCATAAATGAAACCAACATCCAGCAATTTTTTAATATCTTCATCGATTCGTTCGTGATAGACGAGGTTACTTCTGTAAGGTTTAGCCCGAATAGGCTTAGCGTTGTCTTCCAAAGGAATTGTATAAACCACTACTTCAGGCATAATTCCTTTTCTTTCTGTATAGTTCCATCCAAATACATCCCTGTATTTGCGAAGTAAAATTTTCAGATCAGAAAGTTGTTCGGACGAAAGGTGTGCACCAACATGAACTAGTCGATCCATCTCCTTGTCAGGAGTTGGAACGTGGTCCTTCAAAGGAGTTGGAACGTGGTGTAGGTTTCTGGTGTGGCTATGGTAGCTGTATAACAACATCATCCAATGTGAAATCTCTAAATTTTTGTGGGAGATCAAAAGGTGGTGCCACAAGGTTTTCTAGTATTTTGGGAATCATCTGTGTTGAGGCACTACCTGAGGTGGAAGCTTGGTCTGACTGTTTGGTTGTTATCTCCTTAGACAAGGGCTTTATCGGTTGTTTAAGCTTCTCACGCATTTGTTTTTGACGCTCGGTTAATGTTGTATCAATAATTTTATTGTCTTGTAACCGAGGTTTTTGAGGGTTTTGAGTGGGTGGTGTTGTTACCTCACTTATCATGTCTTCATCGATTGTATGCCAGACTTCGTCTTGATACACGTCCCATGTATATACTTTGGATTTGGGCCTGTATGCTTGTGTGTTGGGTACTTTGGATGTCATTGGATGTGAGCCAACGGTCCTGGTGTCTTGATCTCCTTAAAAATTATTTTGGCGAATGGCGGTAGAGACACTAGGTTCTCCTGGGCACCAAGCTATAGGAATCGGGTCAATCATCATAAGTGGGATGATGGGTGTGTCAATGTTTGTAGAAGATGAGAGAATATCCACATCTTCTACCGCAATTTTGATACGACATCGATTGGAATCAACACAGTCTACAGTGGCTAGTGCTTGACCCCAATTGATTATGTTTTTGGATCTTCTATAGTGGCCTTTTAGTTGGATCGGGACACTATCAGATTATCCATATGTTGTTGATGACCAATCATCATAAACTTTAGCAGGCTTGACATGGCCATTTGAGTCAACAGTGACTGTCGTGATTGCCAAAGGTGATTTTGCTATGCTTCCAATCTTGGAAAACTCCTACCATCTGGAGCCAGGGTGTACCAAGAAGGAGTTTATAAGTATTGGCATCTTCTGGTAAGTCTAAGATGACACAATCGATCACAAATTTGACACCTGCTATTCGAACCTTAATATTTGATAAATGACCAGCAGGGTCGATAACTCGTTGATCAGCCATGCAAAGTTTGTATAGTTTTTTATCGAGGGTATGGAAGCCCCATGACTTTGCCAAGGACAAAGCCATTATATTGACGCCTGATCTGCTATCAAGGATAGTAGATACTGTAGGATAGTCTTTATAGGACAAAGGCAGGGTGATGCTAGTCCCCTTAGCAACACCTATATTCAACAGATTCATAGGAATCTGGGAAATTTCAATAATCTCTTTTATTTTCCGCTATTCATCAAGAATAGTAGGTAGCTGAAAACTACGATGGATATAACGTTGAAGCCCGGTGAAGGATTTTATTACGCTATGGAACGACATGGTGAGTTGTGCTTGCAGGAGATCAGAAAATACTTCAAGTCCCTATAGGGATTGCTCCTTTTCGGGGATTTGAGCTGATAACAGACTTTCCGTATGTGCTTGCTCTCGCAAAAACTCATCTCGAAATTCATTGTATTTCCTTTGTTCCACTTTTAAGTCTAGGTAATCTTTTGGTAATGTGGAAGTTGTCAAGTGGCTTCCATGTGGGTTAGCTGATTTAGCATTGGTTTGTTGTTGTTCTTGTTGTTGGCGTTGTGCTCTAGTGAGAACTCTAACAAGTTCGGATGATATATGACGTGCTGAAAGAATCTTGTTAAGTTTTTTAGGACAATCCTTGAAACTGTGTTTGCGAACACAGTCTGGACATTCCGCATGGTATTGGTTTTTAACTTTACAGTCAACATGAAGTGTCTTGTTTCACCACAAATAAAGCAGTAGTTGCTCATTGGTCCTGTGGCGATAGCATAACCATCTTGGATGGCTAGCTGTGCTGGATTTTCTAGTGGTGTGAAATACTCATCTCGTTCGCACAAGCATGAGTTGTCGGTTGGATAAAATTGAGAACTAGGTGATGGAAGTGTTGTATCATGATGATATGAGTGATCGTAGGAGTTTTCTACCAAATGTGCTTGTGCAGACTCTCGAGGGTGCCTATGTTTTTGTGCTCCTAGATCAGGTTGTCCTCTTGGAGGTGGTCCTAAGAGAGCCAGTTGTGGTTGAGGTTCATGTCTAGGTTGTCTGGGCAACTCTTGTATATGGACTTGGTTGTTTTGTGGTTGCTAGTGCGTGTGTTGGTTCTGTGAAACAAACAGTTGTCGAGGAGGTTGATAATGTCCTCCTGACTGGTTGTGAGGTTGATTCCTCGGGTTATAATAGCTATAAAATGATGTATGCCCCATAAAGCCGTAGATGTCACATTTGATCAGTGAAGTATCTGGGACCGGTTGGTATGAAGGGCATTCATTGCTAGTGTGTGCACCTCGACAATGAGGGCACCATGTGCTCTCTCATCTATGGTGGATTTGGCCAGTGGGTAACTGACCTGGCATGGAACTCTGGATAGACTTAAGAGTGTTTTGAAACTCTTTAGTGAGTTTTTCCATCTATTGTTGGTGTTGCTGGTTAAGCAGCTCCATCTGTGTTTTTCACAACTGTTCTATGTTTCGTCGTTTGGTCGAGCTTCGTGGACAACACGATGTGCTCTCCGTTCATGTGGCTCATCGACATCTGAGCCCTCGTCTTCCTCCCAAATGGCATCAGACATGGCTTGTTTCAATGATGTATATTCATCATTGGAGTGAAGTTCACGTCGTATCCATCGTGGAAGTCCAACAAGGAACCAAAATATGAGCATAGGCTCAGTGGGTTGTTCTTGTACCTGACTTTTTAGTCTTTTAAATCGTTCAATGTAGTCAAGTATTTTCTCTTCTTTTGTCATTTTGATGTTACTGAGCTTGACAAAAGGACTTTTGATCAAGCGAAAGGTCTCGAAGCATTTGATAAATGCCTCCTTCAAGAGTGACCAGTCTCGTTTATCTTCATGATCAAGGTTAAAAAACCATTCTCATGCTCGATCAATCATGGTCATCTCAAAGAGTTGTACCATGGCATCTGGTGATGTCTCACCATAGACATCACATGCATTCTTAAAGACTTGAAGAAATCTTTCAGGATCAGTGTTACCATTGTACTTAGGTAAATCTAGCTTTGGGGTACATTTTTCAATACGAGGAACATTATTTGCAAAAGCTCCGTTTAAGTGAGCTCGTGCATGTGAAGATTTTGCAACATGAAAATGTGGATGATCGTATGGAGCTTCAAAACGCATGGGTTCCCATCTATCGAATGGGTTGGTGGATGGCTCTTGGACTTGGGATTTTATCCTGAAATATCGATTAAATCCATGTTCAGTAGATGGGGATACCATCTCTGGTGGATAGTCCTCTATGGTATTGAGATCATAAGGACAATCCATAATAACTCTAGAGTACTTGAGGATTGTGGAAATAGGCCTCTTGGACTCTTTGGCAATTTAACTCGTTTGATTCTTTGTTTGGAATGTGGTTGCTACGGTTCCACGGTGGATGCAATTGGAATGCGACTTGTTGGCGGTTGAATGCGGCTGGAACGTTTCAATGTGGTCTATTACGGTTGTATGCATTCTGTTGCAGTTGGATATGTTTGAATGCGGTGGGTTGCGAGTCAAGGATGAATGTAGTTGGTGTCTGGTTGTTTTCAGTCGAATGCGGTGGGCGCGGTCGGTTGCGGTTTAGTGCGGTCAATGGCGGTGTGATTGCGATTTGAATGTGGTTGAATGCGGAGGTGATTTGAATGCAGGTGTTGCGGTCTGTTGCGGTCTGTTGCAGTTGAAATATGATAGCTAGGGTGTGGTTGTTTGTGGTTGGATGTGGGTGAATGCAGTTGTTGTGGTTGAGTGCGGGCAGTTGCGATTCAAGGGCAAATGGAGGTGGGGTGTGGGTGAATGCGGTTGTCACGGGTGATTGCAGTCGGTTGCGATTCAAGGGCAAATGGAGTTGGGGTGTGGGTGAATACGGTTGTTGCGGGTGAATACGATAGCTGGGGTGCGGTTGTTTGCGATGGCTATGGCGCAAGACAGTCACTACAACTCAACGGTGTATGGGGTTGGAATGCTATTTGGTGATAGTTGAATGTAGTCGCTACAATGCAATAGTGGTCGCGGTTGGAATGCTATCAAGTTGTAGGTGAATGAGGCCATGACGGTGGAACAGTGGATGCGGTTTGAATGTGGTGTGTTTGCGGTGTAGGCAGATGGGACGGTGCAAGGCGGTCGCGGCGGTTCAAGAGTTGATGTGGTTGGGATGCGGTTGCTACGATTTTAGACGGAGAGGGAGCAGAGGATGAACACAAAGATGAAAATGTTTGAGTCGCTTTGCATTCGAGTGATGAATCAGACGAAGAAAGTTTTGAGAGACAGCCTAATGCTACAGTACCTGTAAATCGAGATGGTTCCGGCCCTAGCAGAGAAGAGAAAGGCAAAGGCATTGCAGTTCCAGGAGGATCTTCTAGAAGGTCGACAAGACAACGAATAGCGCCAGCAAGATATGTGCCAAGCAGCTCTACTTCTACATCAAAAGAGTTTTGTGGATTCAGTGGCAAACCACAGACATTCGAGGAGGCAATTGAATGTTCAGAGAAGGACAAATGGATCCAAGCCATGAATGAGGAGATGGAATCCATGAGGAGGAACTAGGTATGGACGTTACAGCCATTATCAGATAAGCGAAATATTGTAAAATACAAATGGGTATACAAGCTAAAGTATGGACCAGATTGAGATGTCTCAAAGTATAAGACAAGACTTGTAGTGAAGGAATTCTCTCAGAGATATGGTATTGACTATTCTAAGACCTTTTCTCTTGATATGCAGCTGCTTATGACCTTAGGATCCACATTGTAGACGAAAAGACAGCCTTCTTGCATGGTGATCTAGATGAAGAGGTCTACATGGATCAACCCCCAGGTTATGTCTTGAATTCATTTCCTAATTATGCATGCAGATTGCATAGGAGTATCAAGAAAGAAAGATCAAGCCCTGAAATCCTTGGGATTCAAGCCACTAATGGCTGATTCAATGTCTATGTAAGAATTACAGATGGAAAGATCATCATTGTGGTTGTGTATATGGACAACACTCTGATACTCTGCAAGAGTGAGAAGCTTATTGTTGAAGTGAAGAATGACATCTCAAAACATTCCGAGATTGTAGATCTGGGAGAAGCCAGGTGTTACCTTGGCTTATAGATTGATAGAGACTATGAGGGAGGTTAATTGTACCTTCATCAGTCCAGATACACCCAAAAAATCCTAGAAGATTTCGGAATGTTGAATTGCAACTTGCAAGAACAGAGTTGATGAACGAATATTGTTCACGAATGTTGTGTCGTCAATGTAACATAGAGGTCCATCGCTGGGAGCGGCAACCTCGCCTTCACCTGCATAGCAAGAAGAGAGAGAGAGAGAGAGAGAGAGAGAGAGAGAGAGAGAGAGAGAGAGAGAGAGAGAGAGAGAGAGAGAGAGAGAGAGAGAGAGAGAGAGAGAGAGAGAGAGGAGAGAGAGGAGAAAGAGAGTAGAGAGAGGGAGAGAGAGAACGCCTAGGTTGAGAAAGGCTTTGGGGGCTCGAGCGTCTACCCAAAGCTATTCTATCCCAACATAGGGAGAGAGAGAGAGAGAGAGAGAGAGAGAGAGAGAGAGAGAGAGAGAGAGAGAGAGAGAGAGAGAGAGAGAGAGAGAGAGAGAGAGAGAGAGAGAGAGAGAGAGAGAGAGAGAGAGAGAGAGAGAGAGAGAGAGAGAGAGAGAGAGAGAGAGAGAGAGAGAGAGAGAGAGATGGAGATGGAAAAACCAAGAGAGTTTTATTAGAATGAGAATGGAAGATGATACAATACAAAAGAAATGGCTCTCTCTTATAGATTTTAGAGGTGAGTCTCCTTCACTCTCATTGGCCACTTCATTGGACAAGGATTTTAATCCAAGCCTTGAAAATAAACACAACTTAAATCTATTGGTGCTAAGAAAGCACAAGGGCACTCACATGATTCATGTGAGTTTTAAGTTGGGCCCTTTTAGCTTTTTTATTTGCAACTTGACTTAGGGCCTCTAATGTCATTTTAGAGTTTTAAGCCCCTAGTCTCTTATTCCTAGGAATTACAACTTGCAACTTGTGCTCATTGGGTTGGGGTTATACATGCAGGATGCCAGTGCCCTCACACTTATTACCCTACTTACAATGTACTGTGGCAGGGCCCACTAGGTAAGGCTTGGCCAATAGTATTTTAAGTGGTGGGACCAACTTTTTATTATTGTGCAGGAAATACCCACAACAGGGTCCACGGCCCAAAGTAGTGCTGGTCCCTCAGCACTAGGCTGCAACTATCGTGAAGGGGCACCGTTGTCGGTTCTTTTATTGCTGGGACATGGATGCTTCAAGAAAAGCGTGGATAGAATTTTCTTACATAAAACCTGAGGCTTTATTAGTGGATGATCAACAAGAACCGGGACTAGCCAGATTTTCAATAATACCCATAAGGGTCTGGTGACTATTCTGGATAACCTTGTTCATCAAAAATTGGGTAGTTGAGACATTCCATCAGAGTATCCCAATATAAAACTAGATCCTCATAGATTGGCGCAACTAGTCCCAACGTCATAGGCTCTCCCAATTTGTAATGTGGATACGGCGTGCTCGTTTGACTACTTTGTTGATCCAGGTAGTGGTATGCTTGAACCTGACGACTTTCCTCCGCAGTCAATCTGACAAATTGAGGACAAGGTGTTGTCGTTGTACGAGCTGGTGCTTGCTGGACTAGAGGCCTAATTGGGCTTGGATTCCCTGGATTTGGCCTTTTGAGAATGGATATACCCGGGTTTGACATTGGTTTGGGCTACTGCATTGTGAAACAATGAGACTTTGGTTGAATCTTGCTCGTTGAGGGACAATCATCAACTTTAGTCTTCCCTTGGTCATTGCACTTCCCCGTTGAAGGCTACGTGATGGCACTATTCCTTGGATCTTGTGTTGAATTGCCTTCAAGTTGCTCAGTTGACGCTAGTCCCCTTGATAATTCATCACTAAGAATTCTTTGTAGTGATTGCGCCAAGAGACTTAGTAAAATTCGTTGGACTTCATTGGATGCCAATTTCTTGGCTTCCTTAGCTCCATTGGCATGATGGATTCTACCATCTCTGTCTTTTGTGATGGTTTTACTTGTTTGCCAGAGGGTATCTTTGCATACTTTGGGACTTTTGCCAGATTGTCCTCTTTGTCACTCGTTTCATAACCCGATGACACCAAGATTTTTCTTTTATAGTGTGTTCGAGGTGGAAGGGTCACCATAGGTGCATGTTGGTCTACATAGGCCAAATGCCTCCTGGCTATTTGTGAATTTCTCATCAGGCAATCTCGGCATGGATGATTAACTCCGCATTGTGAACATGAGGGATCAAATATTGATGGATCCCCTCGATGTGGACATTCAGCACAATGGTGTTTCCCTTCGCATCCATAGCATCTTACCGAGTGCAAAACACCATCGCCTCTAAGTTGATAGGCATACATTGGTAATAGATTCTCCTTAGAATCTTCCACAAAGTAGACTGGTAGGTTGTTATGGTCCTCCATTGAGTTCGGTGACATGCAAGAGGATATAACCAAAACTTCTATCTTCCTACTGGTTGTTGAAGAAGCTCATGATTTAGGTGGGTTTATCTGACATCCATCCTTTGGATGAGCTCCTTGTTGGCTTGATTCTGCTTCTGACCATTGAACCACTAGATCTTGCCATCAACAAATTTGTTGCTCTGCATTCTGTCCTTTTAATAAGCGTGGATTCTTGAATGGACACTTGGTATTTGAATGATCTCCAAAACAGAAGGTAAATTCATCCTTTTCAAGAAAATTGACTGTGTGAGCATAAGCTTGATGACGATTTGAACTTGAAGTGCAAGGTTCTTGGTCTTCCGCTGCACTTGATCTGCTTGACTTTGCTACACTTTGTTGCCTCCCACAGGTTCCCATTCTTGTTGATCATCGTTCGTTGTTGACCTTTGTTCCTCTGATTCCTCATCTGATGATTCATCAAAGTGATAGGGAAAATCCCTCATCCCTTGTGAGATTTCCATCATGGCAGCATCCTTACAGAGTTGTACAGGTGACACATAAGATGCTAATTCTGCCATACCAGATCTGATCCTTTTGGGCAGTCCAGCATAGTATTTTGCCATGACGATCCGTTAAGGAATCGGTGGATTACAATGCTTCACTAATTGGATGATTCGATAGGTGTAGTCTCAGATTGTTTCATTAGGGAGCTTTTTTAGTTTAGATAATCCTGCATTGGTGGTCTCCATAGGTTAGCACTAGAATGTCGCAAAGTAGCTGGTTGGTGAATTGCTTCAAGGTTTGCTCAATGACTCTCGTGTTCCAACTCTTTTTTTTTTTGGGGAGATGAAGAAGAAGAAGAAGAAAAAGAAGAAGAAGAGAAGAGAATCGGTAAATGGTGGATCAGTATGGATGAGAATAGAGACAGAAATGGATTTATCTAGCAGAGATGGAGATAGAAGATGGAATGGAGATGGGACGAAGAATGATGGATGGATAGTGGTTGATGTGCAGAGAATTGATCAACTTGATATAAGGTTCATTCACTTGATTCAGTCCAGGAATGTTGGATCTTGATGGATAATGTGACCGCAACCTAGATTTGACAAGATCTGATCAGTTTCAGTTGGCTAATAGTGTGATTTTAGCCCTTTTTCTTGCTTTTTTGTGGGTTTTTTTTTTTTTGTTGAGATTTCTTCAGATCTGAGTGAATCTAACTTTCAACCTTCCTACAGTAGCTGTATCTAGACCATTTATAGACAATGTGAGTTTTGCAAGAGTTCTTGATGGACAAATTTGTCAGGATCTTTTAAAAACTCAGTTTTTTGGCACTTTTTGGCACTTTTTCTAAGATATTTCTAAATCTAACCATTGGATATTCACAAAAATTTTATAGTAGCCATAACTAGATTAGATCTATCTATAAAACTCTTTGCAAAGGTTACATCTAAGCAGGTTTTAAAAAATCATGGAAAAAGTGCATTTTTAGGGGGTTCTTTTGCAAAATTTCAAGATTGTCTCGGAAAGAACCCTTGCAGACTGGTATAAACTTGTATCTAGGTTAGATTCACTTTCTTACCAAGCTGCAAGAGTTACTTCTCAAGGAAACTCAAAAAATCTTGAAAAAAGTGCATTTTGTTGGGGTTTTGTTGCAAAATTTTACGATTTTCTATGAAAAAACCCTTGCAAACCGGTATGAACTTGTATCTATGTTATATTCACCTAATCACGAAGTTTCAAGAGTTACTTCTCAAGGAAACGCAAAAAATCCTTAAAAAAGTGCATTTTTTGGGTGTTTTTTTGCAAAATTTTCAGATTTTCTAAGACAAAAACCTCTCATACTAGTATGCACTTGTATCTAGGTCAGATTCACTTGCTCACCAGGCTGCAAGTGTTACATACCATGGAAACTTAAAAAATCCTGAAAAAAGTGCATGTTTTGGAGTATTTTTGCAAAATTTTAAGATTTTCTGGGAACAAACCCTCTCAGACTGGTGTGCACTTGTATCTAAGTCAAAGTCAACTGCTCACAGAGCTGCGAGAGTGAATACTCTAGGAAACTCAAAAAATCTTGAAAAAAGTGCATTTTTTGGGGGTTTTTTGGCTAAATTTTGAGATTTTCTAGGAACTAATCTGTGTAGGCTGGTATGTGCTTGTATCTGAGTCAAATCCACCTGCTTACCAATCTGCAAGAGTTACTTCTCAGGGGAACTCAAGAATTTGTTGTATGAGAAGGTTCTAGGCCACTTTTTGCTCTTGGGAACCTTCACAGGGGCACTTTTTTTGGGATCTAACTCTCGCAGACTTCTCTGTATCCTTGTCTCAGTAAGATGGAACTTCAGAGAGCTCTGTGAAGGTTACCTCCCAAAGAAACTCAAAAATTTGTTGTCTGAGAAGGTTCTAGACCACTTTTTGCTCTTGAGAACCTTCACAAGGGCACTTTTTTTGGGATCTAACTCTTGCAAACTTCTCTGTGTCCTTGTCTCAGTGAGGTAAGGCTTGGCCAGCAGTATTTTAAGTGGTGGGACCCACTTGTTTATTATTGAGTAGGAAATACCCACAATAGAGGACTAAAGAAGAGAGAGAATTGATGCAGCTCACACCATACAGAAAACTGATAGGATCGTTGATGTACCTTGCAAATAACACACGCCCTGACATTGTTTATGCACTGCTCAGGATGAGCCAATTCTGCACGAATCCAGGCTCGACACATTGGAAGATAGCAAAACGAATTTTGCAATATCTTCAATTAACAGAAGATTTTGGTTTGTGTAATTGTCGTGATGCAGGGTTCCAGATGCTTTCCTACAGTGATGCTAGCTGGGCATCCCTCAAGGACGACTGCAAAAGTGTCTCAAGAGGATGCACCATCGCGTCAGGAGCAGCAAGTCTCTGGGTCAGCAAGAAACAGACCATTGTAACTTAGCCATCCTGTGAAGTAGAGTACATTGCAGCAGCAAAGATGGCCAATGAGATAATTTGGCTCAAACATTGTGTAATACATCTGCAATACATTTGACAAAAGACCCTGTGTTTCACTCAAAGACGAAACACATTGCAATCAAGTACCACTTGATAAGGGATCTGATTGGGAAGAAGATGTTGTAGACTATCTTCATTGGAACAAAGGAGATGGTAGCTAACATTTTCACAAAGGCCTTAGACAAAGGTCTGTTTGAGAAACAGAGGAGCAGTCTTGGAGTCTTCAAGCTATCATGCTTTGAGAAAGAGCTGAAGAAACAAAATGTTTCTAGTGCCAAAGCCTTGCTAGCTCTCCACTCTGATTTTGACAAAAAAGACACAAGAAACAAAATTGTTCGTGAACAATTTCGCTTGGACACGTGTAGAACATGTATACTGACTTGCATGTTGCATGCAGTGATTGCATGTTGCATGCATGCACACTAACTGATTTTGCATGTCATCTAGTTTTATGCATGTCATCAAATCTAGATCTACCTAGATCAAACTTGCCCTAATCTACAAGGTCATGTGCTCAATTCACATACCTTTGATATATACAATGGAACAAAGTGAAATATGACCAGCTAGACATTGTGCATGTCATGTAGCTCGACTTTGTACATACTAGAGAATAATATTTACAACTTGTAAATGCACAAGCAAGATGATTTTTCTCATCAATTCCTATAGACAAGTTGGATAGCTTTTTATTCTTCACATTTGGACCTGTTACAAAAGGATGTAACTCGTGGGAAGAGAGGATACTCTCTCTCTCTCTTATCTCATTCATGCTTATACATGGTTCTCTTGGGTTCTACTATCCATTGGTGCACTATACTTGTGATATCTTGCAAGTCTATGTGTAAAATCCCAAAAAGACCCTTTGTAAAGATTCTTTTTACATTTTTTCTCAAATTTTTCTTACACATGGACCAATCAAGACACTCAAATTTGAAATCTACGTAACGTAACTTTTTGAGTCCACATTTTGATTCCATACTAAAAATGGCATAACTTTTGAGTGGTAAGTCTGAATTTAGCGGAGTTTGGTGCATTAGAAAGTGTTCAACAAGGGCTTTCCAATGATATGTTACATGGCATACTTCTGAGCTATGATTAAAAAGTTATGGCAAGTCAAAAGTATTAGTGTTATAATATTCTAATAATAAAAAAGGCATCTTGCACGAATTCTTAAAGGGTCTTTTTGGAACTCAAAACTCCTCTAATGTGACTGAAAAACATGATTTTGGCCTTTTTAGCCAATAGAACTTGATTTAGACTATATGTACAGGCTATATGATTGTACTACATGAAAAGTACATTTATTTCACATGTGGAAACAGGCTCCACACATGTGTAATCATAATAGGTACAAGTTATTATGATATTTACAATGTTTGATCTAGTTAGCTTAAAATCGAGTGCTAGTAAGAGGCAAAATGTCACAAACAATGATGAGAAGTCATTCCATTTGACAAAACAATGATTAGATGTGTATCCTCCTATCAACCTTTGATACCATGAGAACTTTTCACACATGTGAACCAGCTGCAAGTACAAAGGATCAAGAGAATGAATGATTGCACACTTTTAACTAGCTTCTATTCCAATAACAATGTGATGGAAAACATTGGCAAGCTAGTTAGCAACAAGGCAAGAGCATTCATCACAATCTAACTATCATTAGACCTCAAATAGATCAAATGGAAGCTTTACTTAAAGAAATGTATTCTTGAGGTACAAAGCCACCTTATTTATAATACAAGAGGCCTTCTAAAACTCGTGGAGAGAGAGAACAATCTAGATGCCACATTGCCTCTACCTCTCTACTAAATGACAAAAAGAGAAATGGATAAGACTTGAGAATCTCTCCTTTTGAGAATCCTTGACCTACAAGAGTAGCCTCACATGCGTCTTGATAGGTTCTAGACCTACACATCACTATGAAGACTAAAAAATGTAACTTGACTCTAATCTTGCCTAGTCTACCTCAAGTTTGGACAAACCCCAAAACTTAAATATCTAAGTTTAGTATTATTTTATTTAACAATACTTTCACAATATAGACATGAGCAAAAAGAAAAATATACGGGTTTTAGATCCATATGAAAGGAGATTGTTCTTTCATGACAATACCTTGCATCTCAAACTTGGAGATGATGAAAATTGAAATTAAAATAGATTATATATATATACATGTTTTCCATTGTATCATGAGGATCTCTCTTTTCTTATGAATTTGGATGCTTTATGAAAGATCATAATGTTTGGTGAGTTCTTAGCTTGATATTTAAATTGTGCTCATTTATAAAACCACTGGAATAGTTGTACTAAATATTTATTTTTTGAGTTATGTCCACCATGATTTGTAGCTCTATGAAATGCTCCTCTAGCTTGCCAATGTGATTTTTCCATGCCTTGTGATGACCAGATACTTAAGCCCCCATATACCTTTGCTGCAAACAATAGTTGAAATAAGTAACATCAGTGGAAATAAATAGAATCATGAATGAGACAAGTAGCATATAATGAAATAGAATAGTACCATGTAATGTGTAACGTGATCTTCTCCCCAACAATCTTGTATACACACTTTCGTATTTAAATCTTCTGCTTCTTGTGTTGAGCCAGTGTTTTTGGTCGTCCCAAATTCACATTGTAGCAATCATTCATGCAATAAAGACATGGATGCTTTGATGTTGCCCTATGAGAGACATTATACATACATTTCAATGTTTTCAAATCGCCTGCAAGGTGCCATTGAATTTGAAAACTTCCATGGTTTTTGACTGTAAGTTTTTCACCCTCCAAATTTCTCTTTATAATCTCGCCATAATTTGTACGTGAAAATATCCATGACAATATTTTATGGTCCTCTTTCAAGACCTGTAGAGAAGCAAGTAATGCATGACATTTTAATAAAAAAAGACAATGTATTCAATGTTATAAACGATACTTCAAAAAAAAATGAAAATTGAAAAGTATACCTGGAATGCAACCAACCACCATATGTGATTTTTCAATTGAGCACTAAAATTTTGATCATTAGTATCTAAATTTTGTTCATCAAACGACACTCACTATTAGCTGATGCTACACCCCGAGGTGTCGATGCAGTGCCTCATCACTCAAAAGGGCTTCTAGCAGAGATGAAGTTGAGAGCTGAGTATGAGAGCACGAGAATTACGAGTGCTAAGTTAAGTTGTACATTTTGTGATCCCCATGGTAATTTTCAAAAGATGGAAAACCATGTGGGAGCTAGTAATTTGGGCCCGCTCAACTTGAGATGTATTTTTAATAAAGAGGCCTCCCAATACTGAGTAAATCAAGGGGTGACTTCCTTCATATGTGTAAATCAAAAGGTGGAATCGAAAATGCTATAGAAATGGGTTCACCCAATCGTGGGTGTTGTATTTATCTCCTCTACTCTCCTAAATCCCATGTTAATCTAGTTCCATTCATTGCTGCATATTTACTTGCATTGTCGCGCAGTTCAACTACTGAGGACAAGAAAGAGAAGATGGCCGACATATCAGAGTTGGATGAACTATCGGGTAGACCCAACCTGGTCGACATATCGGAGAAGCCCGACTTATCGGCACTGATAGGGGCTTGTGTGGTAGTGGCCCCGACGACTGGTACAGCACCGTCGTCGTTGTCTTTGATTAGGTTCTCAGGGGACCTTCTGTCATCTGGGGTGGTGGGATCGGTCTGATCCGGTGATGGAATGAATATTGTCTGAACAAATGCATCATTAGGCAATAGTTGGTTGCCCTCGGAAACCTTTGATGGCAAAACGGGTGGTGTGGAGTAACAGAAGTGGAAACAGGGGTGGGGACAATTTGTCCAAACGAGAGAATGGGTGGAATAGAGGGGAATTGGAGTGTAGTGTCGAGTACAGAAGGCGAAGATGGAGCGGAAATAGTCTGGCGTGGCGGTGAAAAGTTGATGACTTGCATCCACGCCAGAGTGTCCAGAGACACCTGAGAGTCAGAAGGGTTGAACTGGAGAGAAACAAAGGTGGGATCAGGAGTAATGGAGGATGCAATAGTAATGAAAGGGGAATGCTTTTTGGCGAGCTTTTCAGGACGAGCTTTTTCGTCCTTGAAGCGAGCTTTTCTAGCACCCATTCAAGACATCAAAAAATGGTACAACATAAGGAGCATAAGAAGATAGCCATTAGTTGTAACAGGGAACTCTAGACCCAAGAGACCTACCTACCATGATAGATATGGTTTCCACTACATAACCAAAGAGGGGCTTACTAATAGTAAGAAGCTCCATGTTCATATGCACAACATACTAAGCAAATAGGCCTCACCTATTCAAGAAGCCTGCCTACTCGTAAATGCTACACTAGTGTCACTACTCCCAGCATGGAGAAATCTTGGAGGCCCAAGAAGAATACTTCTACCTGAGTCATTAACTTTGGTTCCCAAGAGAAACGAGAAGTTGAATGAGACACATCTTCATAACAATGACCTCATTTTATAAAGCTTTAGGGTATATGTCGGGATTTGCACCAAGCCACATACAAATCGATTGGATGTAATGGCAAAGCACTTCTCCTCTGCTAACCTATAAAGATTATTAGGTGTATCAAGCAAAGAGTTGTAATAGCATTTGTGATACAATTCATCAAACAAAAATATTCTAAATAGCAACTCCAGAGAATAAATGTACAAAAATACTGTTAGAAAAATTGACTCACGCAACTTACATTCTCTTATACCATTTACATATTCTAATGTAGAGACGCTACTCAGCATGCACTAATGAAGACTTGGATTAAATGTAAGCAGGCTGAAGGTAAGTTTACAAGAAGGTGAATCAGATGTAGATAAAGGTAAATTTGAACCTAGTTAGAGACATCTTCTTCAATGTCACTTAATAGCTTGAGATAGTTCTGGATCAGTCTGAAAGGTGGTGGAGAAAACAAATCTTTTTCAATAAGACAATAAGACAAACTCTTGTGCATGATGATTTTCAATATAAGACACTAATTAATTTAATAGTGTGCCTTTTTGCCATCAATTAGTTACTAATAACATCAAAACTCATTCAAAATATCGAAACCCTAAACCAAACAAGACACAATACATCAACATTGTTTCATAAAAACAGTTTCATAAATTGGGCTGAAAGAGATATCCATGCAATACTGTTTTAAGATTGTTCAAAATACCATAAACTAAACAAAAGTAGTCGGCGGCTGGAAAGTCTCGAATTAGTCCATGATGATTTTTTTTAGCCTAACACTAACTACTCTCCATAGACAACAAAAAAATGTCAAACAACAACTGGTCCTGCTCAATACATATGCAATCCCTATTTAAAGATCCAGCTTGACGTCCCATATTTCTAGTTCCAGAAAATAGATCCATAATGATGTCACCCGGATTGGTTAACATCTCCACCAAAAACCTGCAAATGCGAAAAGTGTAGCAGAGTCATCAAATAAACGAATATAAAAAATGCACCCAATTTGCACCCAATTTATTTCTTGGATGTACCTGCAAAAACCTGGAGACCTCTCAGCACCGCCACGACAAACAACGCCATTTACTTCAGTAATTGTGCTCCCATTAAGGTCCATTACCCAATTTGCCTTTTTGTCAAAAGCAACCTTCCAGTTTCGACTAGCAATAGATCTCTTGTAGGTAGGCGCGGGACACCCTACTCGATGGTACAATGGCATTTGCAGAAAGACAACCTGAAGAGAAAAACATCTGATGGTTATTATGCTAGAAAAACAATGTGCCTATTCAAACTTGATTGTGACAAAAGAGTGATTACCTCCTCATATGGATCATGCCTGGTGTAGCTTCAACCAGCACATTCAAGCAACGATATAGCACAAATCCAAATGACTCGGCGAATGAGTGTACAATCGGAAAGTGCTCAGGGATGCATGTATAAACAAACCATCCTTGGTCTGCGTCATACTTTGTTGCAATTTCAAATACTGCTGCGGCCAGATCAGGAGAAAACTCATTCCAAGTAGGAACACCCTCGTCACCCTCAAAGTGTTTGACTGGTAGAGATGTCGGAAAATATGCCCAGACTAGCGCCACTGCAGATTTAGCTAGGATTTCATTTATGGTCAAGCTTGTCGCGAGGTTGCAAGTACAAAATTCTCACACCTTTTTGGCAGCACTGCTTTTTTTCTTGCATGCAATCTTGCGTATGTCACACAAGACAACACACACCTTGCCTTGCAACTTCTGGTGCGTCTGACAAGACAAGTTGGAATGAAATGGGAATCATAAACAACAAAATTAAATGTGATGCTTACTGGTGACAATTCCAAAAAACTAAAGCTAGTCAGTCGAGAAATAACCTGGGCTCGTAGCCACATAATCTGCAATGGTTGCATCCACTAGCGTGTCATCGGATGAGAGCATTTGGGAGTCATGCAAATCCTCTTCAGCCTCCACATCTAAGAATCTCTTAGATCGTTGCTCAGGCCTTCGCTATCTAGCTAATACCTTTCTCTTGGAGGCTGACTCTTGTTCGGGTTCTTGGGTGTTTTGTCTTTTGCCTTGTATTATTGCTTGCCTCCTCGCATGCAAATCTCTCTCAGAAGGGGGAACTTGGCCTGCTGGGTAATCCAACCACCAAGGACACCACTTACGCTCCCAAGAAGTGATATCCATGTCGTTCCACTCAAGTGAAAACATGCTCTGGGTCCATCGATCACTAGCCAGTCAGTTACCTCAATTGGATAGTTTGTTATAGTCTTCTCTTTGAGCAGTGAGGTCAACCATCTGCAACAATTTGATTATTTTAGACGAGGTATAAAGCTTTAGAATGTGAAAGTCATGGTAGTACCATGACAACTATTCAAAAAAATAAAAGTAGACAACTACTTATGTAGTACCATACCTGTAGACAAGCCTTCGAGCACACAAAACTAGCTCTGGTTGCTTATCCTCACTAGCTGTATTTTTCATTTCTTTCTGCAAATTAGGAAAGGCAAGTTGAAAGTGTAATTGGCATTGTCTCCTGAAGAAGATCTTGTGTCTGTTTGGAAGTGAAGAGCCATCATCTGCCATGGCCAGTTCATGACAATGCCCCTGGCCATTTCAATCATTTGCCACCAATAAGTTTCTTTTGCCATGTACCGTCTGAAGGTTTTGTTATTGGAGCTCATACTTCTCTTTGTTGCTTGTCTCCTCCAAGCAACGCAATGACTTCTTTCTTCCTGTGACAATATGTCAATTTGTGTTATTTGAAAGATGCTATTATTACACTTGGTGTGTAACAGATGCTATGATTGCATGTTTAGAGCATGAATGGTTATGAGTTGCAAACTTACTTCGTTGCGCTAACACAAGATGCTGCGATAGTCTGGAGTTTGTCTTTGGTCACCACTATTCCCTTCGCACTCCAATCCAAGTTATACAAAATATGAAAGAATCTAGTTCCATTTGTAGGGTTGGCAAAAATAGCCAACTTATACGCCTTGTTATTTATAGATTTTTCGATAGCCTACAAGCAAAAACTATTAGTGTTTACCAATTACAGATTTTTCCACTAGAATATTGAAGGAGATGTCACAAATCTGTACAGTGATGTCATGGCGTGCTTTACGTTCTTCTTCTATCAAATGCTGCCCATCAATCATCGAGTCATGCTCATGTACCAATCTATCAAATTCAACTGGTGCGTAGACAACGATGTTACTTCTGATGAATAAGTATCCCACCTCAAATATCTTGATCTTAAACCATTAGAAAACATACCTTGAATACGAGCTGTGCAAGGACAACCATTGGCACATTGTACCAGGGTTTGTGGGATTCTTTTCTCTCTTTCTTTATCTCAACTTCCATCCAATTCCTGTCTTCAGCCGGCAGGTGCTTTAGCAGGGTCTGTTTGTCAGCTTGTCCAAACTTTTGCATCATATATATGTCATGTGACAATGTGTGAGGCACAAATACCCTGGTCAATATGCAAACACCACAAGTTAGATTTACAAACCTCGTTAAAATAAACTACTCATCCACACTATTTAGCACAATGATTTACCTATGATATTGTGGAGGGCCAATAAAAGCTCTCCTTCTTGTCCCTTGGAAACATCCAGAAATGAACAATCCACTCGAACATGCTTATCCTTGACGTTCGAAAAAACTGCACCACCAATGCAAAAAAGAAGACGAAACATATGACAACAAACAAAAGCTTTAGGAAAATTCATTTGACAGTAATAGACAAAAGCACAAGGAGGGAGACAAATGATCACTAACCCTCTCTTATTTTCTCCATCCAGGCCTGAACTCTGTGGTTTTCGTCCCACACAATAAATTTTTTATTCGATAAGTGACTCCATTCATCACTTCTGAGTACTTCCTCTTCCAGCATTCATCACTCCTGCAAATCCAAGTCACTGACCTCCAATTCTGGTTCATTTGCCTTCTTGATTGACACTAGAAATGTGCCTAACTCTTTCAGGTAGCCATTCATCCTAAATCCATATCCTAAATCCGAAATATTCTTTTGTACTAGCCGTATTGATTCGTTGACCACCAAACAACAAAGTGGTACTGGAGGGGGTGGAGTACTTTTGCAAACACGCAGTGAGGCAATTACATCCTAGAGAACGTCTTTTTGAATGACTTTTCCATAATGTCTTATCCCAAGATGTGATCGGGGGGGCTCAATAAGGCTTATCTCATTGTCTTCTGCGATGTGCGAGGGATCTTCTGAGACATGCAAGGGGTCTACCTCATCGCCCATAGCATGAACATCATCGATTTCTGGAATATGTTGTGTCATTTGAGAGGCATCCACATTAACATGTGCTGAAAAACCATCCACCGTCTTCTCACTCACCTGAGAGGAAGGGCAAGGATCCTGGCAAGTTGAGCGAAGGTTGTATCTAGACGCAGACATATCTGCAATGAGACATGCCAATCATTAAAGCACTTGGCGATCAGTTCATCATAAACCATGAGCAATGCAAACAACAATTCATCTTAAGATCTATGATATGGTTCAAATCTATGACACGACAAACAAGTTTACTCTTTTGTATCTACTCATTGCATTTTTCGGTGCTAGATCTCATATGATGTCCATATGAAATCTGTCAGACAGATCTTTATGTTAATTTGCAAAATCCATGAGGGTAGATGATTCGCATCCAAAGTATTTCTAGGGAGAAGCTATCACTTGTGCTAACTTTTTGTGCAATAGGCTTCCATTCGAGATAATAGTGGAAAGACACCTCATTTTCTTTGGTGTCGCCAAGTGCGAAAAGACCTTAGAATCTTTGATTCTCCTTATTCAAGGTATTTTCATATTGGACAATTGAAGGCATTGAATTTGAGGATCCTTGGTTCATCATTTTTCGGAATACTTAAAGAGTTCTCCAACTCCCATGAGCTTGGAAACTCTAGGTTCATGTGCACACATCAACGAGAGCTTTGCCTTGTTCTAGTTGGAGGCCCAATCCTATGAATTGCATCAAAGCACTTCCATTCTTAAGTGAATCAATTCATAACATCCATCTATTGTTGTTGTTTCATTTGCTAAGGTTTTGCTAGGTTTTGGTACGGGCACATGACAGAGCTACCATATGTTCTACTAACTAACAGATACCGAATCACAAAGTTTTTAGTTTTTGTGAAAAATAATAATTCACTCCAAGCTAAAATCTCTCTTTCAAGCGATTTGCGGTTTAAGTCTTAAGATGCATCTTTTCTAAATTACAAGACTTATTCCTCTCTCAAAGCTAAAAAGTCTCTGTTTCAAGTGAGTTGGACTTTAAGATGCATCTTTTTAAAATTGCAAGACCTATTCCTCTCTCAAAGCTAAAGTCCGTTTTTCAAGTGAGTTGGAGTTAAAAAATGCGTCAAACCCTAAACCCTAAGACCTTTTGTTTTCATTTTTTTAAATGTAGAGGCAAAGATGCTCGTGAAATATCACAGACAATCCCTAGGCACTAAACAAGGAGGGGAGATGAGATAGATGGTTTATCACGGACCATTTCACTTTTGTGTTTGCACTTTTAGGGCGAAGGAGGGCCAGGGGAGGGGCTGCCCTTAAGGACATGGTCAGTTAAGCCTGATCTTCACGTGTTGACCTATACTTTTCTCTTATTTTTTTTCTTTTTGTTTTTTTTAATACTTTTCTATTGTGCATTATGTACTTCCACTTTTGTTTGTGTTGTGTTTTCTTGTTGTTTCTGCAATACCATGAAGAGGTTGTACTAGTGCATCAGATTCGGTTGCTGCCAAGAGATGGACGGCAGATAGATCGATCGACAACACGAGTTAAGGAAACATGAATTGATGTGGCTTAGCGTTTGGAAATTGCAATGAAGCTCACGTGTAAGAGGCATTGAGGATATCCATTTTGGTGTCCGGTATCGACAACTATTCGGTTTATCTTGCATCCTATAGACAAATTTGGCCTTGGATGTCTGGTAGTGGTGCATGTTCGCAACTTGTCCTTTAGCAATTGTGAATCGAGGCGATTTAGAGGAATTTGGAAAAGTACAAAGTTTGAACAAAAAATGGGACGATTTGCATTGATTTGTTGCCTCAGGCTCTTAGATTTATAATAATTTTAGATCTATCAGATTCAACGGAATTGTGTGTCAATTCTAGATATGGTCGTGTGATTGCGAAATTATTTTAGCTTTTAGCTTGGAGATTCTAGCTTGGAGAGAATTACTATTTTTTGTTTTTTTGTGAAAAACAATTTTCAATTAAGGATTGTAGACAACCCCAGTTTAGAAAACATGAATTGGTTCAAGATCGTAGACAACCCCAGTTTAGAAGACATGAATTGGTTCAAGATCCTAGCCTAACAACCCCAGTTTAGAAAACATGAATTGGTTCAAGATCCTAGCCTGACAGAAAACAAAATTGTTCAATCCAAGAAAGGATTTACTGAGCCGGGGCTTCAGCTCAATTTTCACATAAAAAAAAAACCACAACTGAACTGGGGCAGGGCAGGGCCTGCCCCGGCTCCATTTTCTCAAAAAAAAACACACCAGTGAGCCGGGGCAGGGCTTGCGCTAGTGCAAGCCCTGCCCCCCGGCTCTTAGGAAGCAGTCCGGATATAGCCCTCACTTACGCAAATGTGACAGCTTAAGCATCTTCTCTTAGAATAGATTTGGAAGCAGCCAAAAGTGAATGCGCAATGCTAGAAAACCAAAACGAAATGCTACTTCTACAAGCTGGAGAATGGCCAACCAGGTTTCAAATTGAGGGCATAGGGTTGCATTCCTCTGGCTTGGAACATCACTGCCATAGCAAATTTTTTTCAAATACACATGAGCTTTGAATCAAGGCTTTCTTACTACGAAGCTCAGAATGGACTTCATGCGTCACAAGAAGAAAACGTTCCAATAGCAGTGCAATACAAGGGGCAATTAAACACTGGCCATGATGATCAGCTGCTAAATTCAAATCAGGAAATAGTGAAGCTGTCAAACAAGATCACAGACCTTGAGGAGCAGCTTAGACATGGAATAGCGAGATGCCTACAGATTAGAAAGAGTGGAGTCTTGCATCAAAAAAACAAACACAAGTTTACTTGTGTCAGCAAAGAAATGGGACGGGACAGGGATTGCGCTGGCGCAAGCCCTGCCCTAGCTCAATTTACTTTCTTGTTTAGGATGTTCAGCGACTCTGATTCAGCGAACCTGGCATTCAGCGACTCTGATTTTGGAAAACATGATCCGCCTACGCGACTCTGATCCACCTCATACACCCGCGACTCTGATCCACCTTCGCGACTCTGATTCGGTTAACTCTGTCAAATCGGCGACTCCGAATCTGATCCACCTGAATCTGATCCACCTGTGATCAACAATTCAACACACCTGCGAATATGATTCATGGAAAAATAACAACCAAGAAAAATAATCAATGAGCTCAAGGGGTCAGTGGAGGACGGAGGCTGACGGAGGCTGGAGAAAAGAAAAATAAGAACCAAAATAGGGTTTTTTGTTATTAGGTAGCCGCTTGAAATCTTACAAGCCGTTGAAAAAAGAGGCCCCGGGGTTTAGGTGCCAGGTTTGTGACCGTTTGGGCTCCTAGGGTCTATTTTTTAAACATTTTTTTAAGTGTTTCCATTGTTCAAAACTGGTTCTGTGTACTACCGAGATCCACAACACACATTTCCAAAACTGCGTGCAGGCTCATGACTCTGAACACGACAAGAGCACTACAACTTTTTCAAAGGACCTGGTGCAAGGAATATAACGACGTATGATTTCTGTCAGTTTTTTATTGTTTGACACTCATTTTTTTGAGATGACTTGGATTGGGACCTCTGTTGTTTTGTTGCATTGGAAAGCAAATCCTTCATGGTCAAGTTTTCCCGATTACAGAGCAAAGATTTTAGATTTTGCTCTGTATTTTTTTTTTCTGGAGGTGGCTCTCTTCCCAAAATAAAGGCTTCTAATAATATGTCCCACCATTTCAAGTCATTTTTTGTAGGAACATAGACTTGTACTTTAATATGGAATATTTTGAATATACGCAATAATGTGTGCAGCTATGCAGTGTGCTTCAAATGAGGTTGGTCTTCAGAGTTCCAATTATCAAATTCAAATTCATTTGCATGTCTAGCCATTTTCTACAGCTTGTTAAGGTGGTTTAAATGTCAGTCCTAGGTTGTACCATGTTTTTAGAGAACTATTGCTAGTGCTTTGCTATACATCTCTGTACATAACCCAATATTGTGTATTGTTATGCTTTGATACTATGGCACATTGAAGGTCAGGCCAAGCAGAGCTGCCAGGAGCACTTTATGTGCCCTCACTCAGAAAATATCTGCTATTTGTCTCCAAGATGGCAGATCTAGGCATTCGAGTTTTGTTCAACAACAACACTTGCCGTACAATTGAGAAGACGACAAACAAGTTGCTGACGGTCGGATGCAGAGAAGGAAACTTCTACCAGGCCAAAATAGTCAGCAACTCTGATAGCATATTAAATGCTTCAGAAAATGAAGATCATCTCTAGCATAGGAGAATGTATCTCTGAATATGCGGAGCTTATACGACATGAGCAGAAAGGACATTGTCATAGGTCTCAAGATTTCAAGGCCCGAAACTGAGTTCTGCGAAGCTTGTCAGAAAGACAAGCAACATCGAAATCGATTCACACATGAGGGAAGGAGAGCCAAGGAAGTTCTTGAGCTCGTCCACTCTGATGTCTGTGGACCGATGAAAATAGATTCGCTCTCAGGTTCGAGATACTTTCTGATGTTCATAGATGATTACAGCCGGATGACCACGATCTACTACTTGAAGAAGAAATTCGAAGTGTTTGATTCCTTCAAGAAGTTCGTGGCATTTGCAGAGCAACACACCTCAAAAAAGATGCAGCTCCTTAGATCTGAAAACGGAGGTCAATACAAAAGCACAAAATTCTCAAGATTCTGCAAAGAACAGGGGATCGAACACCAGTTCACTCCTGCATACACATAAGAATACAACAGTGTGGCAGAAAAAAAAAGCAGAACGCTACTCGAAGAAGCCAGATGCATGATGGCACAGGCTCAATTGCCAGGTCAATTCTGGGCCGAGGCAATAGCTATAGTTGTACACCTGTAGAACAGATCTACAACGATAGCACTGGAGAACAAAACACCATACAAAATGTGGACAGCAGAAGGCCTGATCTTTCATACGTACTATTGTTTGGATGTGCAGCATACAAGCACATTTTGAAGGAAAAGAGAAGCAAGCATGATGATAAATCTGAACAAACAATCATGGTCGGCTACTCGAACGGAACACATGTGTACAGGCTCTATAGTCCAACCACAAAGAAAATTGTTTTGAATAGAGATGTGAAGTTCGATGAGTCCACATTCCCTGGACTGAAAGACGAAAGAGGCCATGAGATCTTCGCACTATTGCCCATTCAAGAGGGAGATCGAGGACAAACATCAAATTAGAATGCAGAGCCCCAGACCCCAGAGCAGCAGGAAGCAGAGGATCAACCCCACGAACAAAAAATGTTTGAGTAGCGACGAAACGAATTTCGAAGGTCAATGAGACAAACAAGACTCGAGACCACTACTCTGTGGAGCGAAAACACACAGTATGAATACTGTAGCTTCACTGAAGATCCAACAACATACCAAGAAGCTATCCAGAGTCCAAAGGGAGAATTCCGGAAGCTGGCAATGTCAGAGGAGATCGAGTCGATGAGGCAAAACGAGGCATGGACATTAGAGCCACTGCTAGAAAACAGGAAAATAGTCAACTGCAAGTGGATGTACAAGAAGAAGATGAAAACTGATGGCACCATTGGCCACTACAAAGCAAGGCTTGTCTCGAAGAACTACATGCAGAGATATGATGTCGACTATTTCGACATTTATTCGCCTATGGTGAAGATGACAAGCATAAGCCTGCTCCTTGCATATGCCACACAGTACAATCTGGAAATTCACCAAATTGACGTGAAAATAGCCTTTCTCCATGGAGATCTAGAGGAGGAAATCTTCATGAAGCAACCAGAAGGCTATGAAGACCCCAACAATCGACAATATGTCTGTTGGTTGCAGAGATGCATCTATGGTCTAAAACATGCATCACTAGTCTGGTATAAAAAGCTTGATGGTCTTCTGAAGTCTCTAGACTTCAATCCTACTCAACCAGACTGCAATGTCTACATCAAAAGAGTAGGAAAGGATTTTGTGATACTGACCATTTTTGTGGATGATTCGCTGATGATAGGAAATTCCTTGATGCTGATCAAAGATACGAAGAGTCAGATTTCTGAAAACTACGAAATCACAGATCTTGGAGAAGCAACAAAATTCCTAGGTAGTCACCTTATCTCTAGACAACCTTACAAGTTCTCTCAGAAAGAAGAGAGAGAGATTAAGGCCATCAAATTTCAGTATCATATATCTTCTTCAAGAAACAAGGTTCAGCGACTTAGAATTTTGGCAACAAATGCAACAAAAGCTTATTTTTTTGATCGAAAATTAGTCGGGATAGGCCGTTTCAGATAGAGCCAATCTAATTTGAGATTGGAATGTTTTTAAAAACAAAATTTCTAAAACTCTGTATATGTGAGGCTGTTAATAAGACATTTTGTAATTGTGCTTGTATTACAAGACCTTATACTTGTATTGACTATTATTTCGACTCAGAAATGGAACTGCCATGATTTAGACATTTTCCCATTGCATTCAATCAGATTATGCATGCTGAGGTTTACTGTTTTAGATTGTCTGCAATTTTACAAATAAATTTCAAAATTCATGTCTATACTTGATTATTGTTAGGTGCTATTTTAAATATAACATGCTTGCAAAAAAGCAACCACTCTTTGTTTTCACAACTGATACACGTAATCCCAAAAAACCCATGTTATAGAATGTTGTCTATAGTAAGAGGTAGTCACATATAGAATGTTCTTTACGCAACTTCGAAGTTCTTGTATATAACTTCCTTACAATTTCACACATATGTAATTCCTTCCACATTTGTTGGATGCTGTTTGTAGTAAACTGTTTGAAAATCCCATCCAATTCCAATTACCATCAATTTGGTTTATCTACAAATTCATGTCAAAATAGTGTACCTGTCACATGGAATACTGACAATAGTAGTAAGGAATTTGACCATCGAAACTCACAATCAATTGCAAAGTTTTGTTGTTTTTGGAGTTCTCAATTGACTTGCTTACTTTTTTGCAGACTCCTGCTAGCCAAAGCTTTTAAAAATTGGCCTGCTGCACCACAAGTCATGCAGAAACTTTACTTAAATTACAAAAGTGAGTATTAACTTCTTTTGATTCTCACTTTCGCTAATGAACAAATCATTGTCAACATTTTCTGGAAACTTTCTGCGTAGTGTATTAATTGTTTCAACTTTCATTTACCAATCGTTACGTTCTTTCTGCCTACTCTATTAGTTCTCTCACCTTTCATTTCGCAATCATTAGGAACGATTTCTACATAAGAAAAACAATATTGGTTGCTTTTGAAAGATTGTCATGTGTACTGCTTGCGATGGCCATAACAAACAAGGTTACGGACTTTAGACATACGAATCCGACTTATGTTATCTATGTTCCGACAATTTCCATCTTGTCAGATTCAACAAGCTCTGTCATACATTTCAAGTCAACGGTAGTACTATCATTCTACATAATAGACTAAAACTCCACCACGTCTTCCTCAAAAAGAATTGAACTGTCATCCTTACTCTCTCTCTGTCTCTCTTTCAAAAACTCAATCTTGAATTTGTCAACAAACTGACATAAACTATTTTCTAGTATTCCTGGTTGTATTTCTTCTTTTTTTGTATCAAACCAAGGTTACAAATTCTCAACTCGCGCTTCTCCTACAGCAGCTTTCGCTTCCAATTTTGGTTCAGCTTCAAAATTCATACTATTTATGTGTTTCTTTGCCTGTAAACTATGCATATGCACTAATAAAGCCACAGTTTTTTCCTCTTCTATGAACTCAATGAGATCCTGATCATATGCTATGTGTAGCTACACTTACTGTTTTTTTTAAGACATGGACTTACTGATTACCTTATTTTCCACATTTATGTATGTAACGTATTTATTTCTAGAGCTTCAAGATCTGTTTTGTCATCCAAAATTGCGCAGGTAACATTTCCAAAGAGGTGCTTAATGATATCACAAACTAGGTCATAGGCATCTTGTAAGGCTAACATTTGAAAATGGAAGACCACAACCGGCTCCTTTTATGTTCCTGTTACACATTTTACTTGTATGAGTTCTGGTTCTTCAATTTTAAATACCATACCAAATTCTTTGTTGTGACCTCTCCAGAGTTCTTGGTATTTTGATTTCGATTCATCGGAAAAAGCAATCGAGTAATTGGTCTGAACCTTCATCTTCTGTTCCTTAATTTTTGGATAAACTTGTAGCCAGGCACATGAAAAAAATCTTGGAATTTTAAAACGAAACTCTGGAAGCTCATAAAAATGATACTTGTACTTGTTGCTGCGCAAATTCCTCTTTAACAACCAATGCTGATCTGCATTGCAAACATAATGTTCATGAAAATGTTAGTAGAAATTTTCATAGTATTCATAGCAATATATAATAAGCAAATCAACAAAAAGTTAAAATGAATAAATAACAAAAATTAGTGATTATGAATGAATAAAAAATTTCAAGCAATATTCAATACCAAATAAGCTATAACTTACTTGAATGCACGGATTCGTCTTTTTCTATGACCTCCTCTAGATGATAGATCACATATATCCTTGTTTGCCAGTCTTTTTCTCTTGTTGCTTCGGACCTTTCTGTTATCTTTAACAAGAGACAAATATGAGATACACATGGATTGAAATGCATTTTTTATCTCATCATTACTAGTTGTATAATGATGCAAAGAAGATTTTAACCTTTGGATCTCCTTCTTGAGGATCTCATTTTCATCCAAATAAGTTTTCATCTTTGTAGATTTTTCTTCGCACTCCTTTGATATTTTCCTTGATTCCTCTTCCAAATAATGTATTCTTTGCATTGAATGTGCATTCCCATAGAGCATCAAATTCTCACAGTATCCCAAAAGGCCATTTTTACCATGACACATATAGATTATTAACTAACTCATCGAATGAAAATCTGGATGTTGCAATGAACATGGATCAATAGGATACAATCTACATGCTTTAGCTTTTCCTCCCTGTATTGGACCATATCAGAAGTTGACAATTTGGGTTGCTTTGAATTTCTTGTCCTGAGTGGAGCATATTTAGGTGACAAATCCACATGAAGATGATAAAGCTTTGTCATCAGTACAATAGTATAGTAACAAACAACACAATGACAATAACAAAGCTGGAGATGGTGCTAACGACTCTGCTGGAGATAGAGATGGCGCTAAATACTTGTTTTTGACCCTGGAGATAGAGATGGCATAGGCTTTGTTTCAAAAATGTCCCTCCTAATTCAAATTTTTGAGTGTTCCCAACTATTGGGAGGGAATATTTTAGCATTTTGAAAATTATATTTTAACTATGGTTAAGCACCAGTGAAGTTTGATGTGACTAAACTAAGGTGCATTCATTTACATGAAAGGTAGTGCAGGCAGATGCGTAAAGAAGATAGAAAATGATATTAACTATAGTTATTTCTCTCTCTCCTACATGGCATTTCTTATAGGACCCTCTTTGGGCCCATAGTTTCTCTAATGCTGAAGCAAATTCGCACAGATCATGGAGGTGAGTACATTTCCAATGAATTCAAAGCTTACTGTACTGATCGAGGTATTATGCACACGAAGACTGCATCTTATAGACCTCAGCACAATGGAATAGCTGAACGAAGGAATTGTACACTGATGGAAGCTGCAAGGTGTATGATGGCTCACGTGAAAGCACCAAAACAGTTGTGGGCAGAAGCAGTGGCTACATCAAATTATCTTCAGAATCGTATGCTGAAATCTCGAATATCGGATAAAACTCCTCATGAGATATGGTGGAAGTCGAAGCCAAATCTTGCACATGTTCGGACATTTGGATGTGCAATGTATATGCACATACCAGATAAGCTAAGAAAGAAACTTGATGAAAAGACAAAAAAAGGTTTTCTGGTAGGATTCAAGTTACGTTCGTCATATTATTATGTTTATGTACCCAAAACTGGCAAGATAAAAGTTGTTCGAGATGTTAAATTTGATGAGATGAAATACATAGCATACAGTGATCTAGTTGGCTATGAAATTCTCAAAAATTATTATGAGCTGCCAATGACAATAGAAGCAAAACAAGCAGAAGATGAAAGAGAGTTACCAGATCGAAAGGGAGGTCAAGATTGAGTACCTGACATACTCGAATCGCCAGCTCAAATTCAAGCAGAAAAGCTCGAATCAAAATCGAACTCGAAAACTGTAGAATCGAACTTGAAAGTACCTGTGAGAAGATCAGATAGATAACGAAAACCACCAGAAAGGTATGATCAGGATGTTTTTAGTACAACAATCAAATTTTGTGGATTCTCTGATGAATCTCAAATATTCGAGGAAGCTGCAGATGGACCAAAGAAAGATCGCTAGATTCAGGCAATGGACGATGAAATGTCATCCATGTATAAGAACAACGTATGGACACTTGCACCTATACCTGATGGTAGAAAACTAGTCAAGTGCAAGTGAATCTACAAGATTAAAACAGGTCCTGATGAAGAAAACATCAGATACAAGGCAAGGTTAGTTGCTAAAGGATTTTCATAGAAGTATGGGATCTACTACCCTGATTGTTTTTCACCGGTAGTCAAACATATATCAATTTGCTTGTTATTTGCGTATGAAATAACTCATGATCAAAAAATCCATATTGTGGATGAGAAAGCTATTTTTCTGCACGCAGAATTGGAAAAAGACTTATTCATGCAACCACTTGGTTTTATAAGCCAAGAATATCCAGAATACAAATGTCACATGAATAAAAGCATTTATGGTCTCAAACAAGCAACGAGACAATGGTATAGAAAGAAGGACGAAGTACTACGTTCCATGGGCTTCAAACCTCTATTTGCTGAATCAAATGTCTATATCAAACATGTCCAAAATGAAATAGTCATTCTAGTTGTTTATGTTGATGACATGCTTATCATCTCAAGAAGAGATAAGTTAATTTTAGATGTCAAAAGAGACATTTCTGAAATATTTGAGATCGCTAACCTAGGAGAAGCTAAAATCTATCTAGGCTTGCAGATCGTGAGAGACTTTGAAGGTGGTAATTTGTATCTTCACCAACAAAAGTACACTCAAAAGATCATTGAAGACTTCAACATGCTCGAATGCAAAGGTGTGCATACTCCCATGATACCTGGCACAATACTGAGCAAGGTAAATTGTCCGCAGACTCTCGAGGAAGAGGAACGAATGGCCAAAACACCCTATCGTAGGTTGATTGGATCATTGTTATATGTTGCAGACAACACTTGACTTGATATAGCGTTTGCAGTGTACAGGCTGAGCCAATATAATCAGAACCCATGATCGTTACATTGGAAGCTGGCAAAGAGAGTACTACAATATCTCCAGGAAATGAAAGACTATGGACTGTCATTAGAAGAGTTTTGAGCACCAAAAGGGCTGTCTAAGAAATGCCACGTAAGAGAGAGAAAATTGTCAAATTTTAGAACTTTGATCGAGTTTTTGGTTTGCCCGCACAACTCCGATGACTTGACCTCACTAGTAACGTATGTAGTTAACTGGAAGTTGGGTAGCCGCAACGCGTGGGGTCCATACTTCAAGATTCTATTTTCTACCATTAACTAACATAACCTCTCATGTAAATGCAAATCGTATTGCACATCAAAGTTTTCTTTCCATCTACTGAAAGCATTCACATCAATGGAAAACAGTCTTATCGATCTGAAAATCATGGCAAGAAACTTTGAATATTTTGGATCACAATGAGCGCCAACGTGAATCTAAATTTTTGCAATTCTGAAAATACGAAGTGTGTTGGATCAAATGGAGCGGCAAGGTTATTTCAAATTTTTGCAATTCAAAAATTTGCAATTTCAACACACATCTATTGAAAAAATATTTTGCTTATTTTGCTCATAACTGCGAAGCATTGATTTTTGATGAATCAAAAAGAGCGCCAAGGTCATTTCAAACTTTTCCAATTAATTAATTTTTTTTTTAGTTAAGACGAGTTTTAATAGCTTACAAGATATATAACAAGTTGGTTTTCTACTAGATTAATCTATCGATTATTAAGATGTCTAAATATCATCTCCATATTGATCTTCCCACAGAATATGCTCCATTGTCGAGAAAAAATCTGAAAGGATCCACCTTACCAGCTCACCAAAGGACGGAAGACATGAAACATTGTATCCAATCGATCCAAGTTCAATGCAACATCCAAATTTTAGATCGGTCACACAACTCAATACTGTTTTTGTGTGAAGGACACAATGGTCTATTGGGTTATTGTGAAAGATTGAAAAGTTATGGCATTAGTAATTCAATGAAAAAAATCCATTGTTTGGAAAATAAGTTGAATGGTTTGCTTACTGACTACCGAGAAAAAGAAACCATTTTTTTGCAAACAAAAGAAGAGAATGAAATCTTGAAGATAGATAATTCTTGTTTGCAAGATATTATATAAAACATGGCATTTTGTCATATGATTCGACCAACAATATGTTTGTAGATCTTAATCATTTACTGAGATTTATTGTAAAGTTTTATGGAATCACAAATGAAAGTGTTGAAAAATTGATATTAGTTGTCAAGTTAGATGAATCAGAAGTAATAAAGGGACAAAAGCTGGAAAGGGTTAGTGTTACAATTATGAATGGAGCGTTAAGCAATATGATAAACTCAGAGAGTCTTGATTTGAGTGTGCAGTCCAAAAATAATATTTGGTGGTTGGCAACTTTCCAGGTTTAAATCTATTCTATTGAGTACTAGCAACTAATTCATTTCAAGAATTAATGGTTTTGTGTTTTAAGCTAATATTGTTTTGTTATTATTGTTCTAAGTTCAATTCTCCTAAAATAGTTCATGATTTTGTGTTTCAAACAGGTTTTAAAAAAAGATCATGGCATCCTATTTTGGATTTTTAATAAAACAGAATATTCAGATATAATTAAGAATCATATGAGCGACACACCACTCAAAGTTCCTGGAATAGGTGATTTTAAGGTGGAATGGCATTTGGCTGGAGGCCTGAAGTCATTGAAGTGCATGTTCAACGTCTCACATGGAGCAAATTCAAAACATCCATGCCTCTATTGCATGAAAACTACACATGACATGTCGAGGAGCACGAGAGTTTCAAGGGATATTGAAGATCCGACTTGGAAACCAGTATTACTGATTCCGCTTAAAAATGTTCACATTTGTACACTACATGGAGAGGTTAGAATCATCAAAAAATTGATATACCTTCATATTTGGTTTGCTTGGAATACTAAGCCAGAGTCATTAGCCAAAAAGGCAATAGCTCGATTGGAAGAAGTTTTATCAAAAGCGAGACTTCATAAAGGACACGTTAAAATACAAAAGGACGAGAAGCTTTCAGGAAAAACGGAAAACATCCCATGCAAACCAAGTATAGGAGGATCCAAAGCTCATCGTTTCTTATCAAATCATTCCAGAAAACCAACTAAAATCCAGTACTCAATTTGGATAGATGTACTCAATGCCACAAAGGATTTTGAAGAAAAAGGAACAACGAAAATCAAAAAAGTTGAAGTCTGGACAAAGCTTGACAACATGGTCAAATTGCTCAGAAAAGATAAACTATCTGATACTGATGTCCTACTAATCGAGAAATCAACAATTGAGTTTGTGGATGCAGTTAAAGACGCCTGGGGTGAAGATCATACTACGCATTACATGGTAAACCTCTTTTCAATGTAACTAACTCTTCGATTTATAATCTCATTGCACATATGCTAGATTTAAAATGATTAATATGACAATATTTGTATCTCTGATATTGCAGCACATTTTACGACATCATGCATCATTTTTTGCAAAAGCTTACGGCAGTCTAAGTATTTGGTCATCACAAGGAATGGAGAAATTGCATTGGCAGCATTTCATCGAAATACAGAACAGGTGGAACATCTCAAAATTCAATGGTTCTACAGGCGTATTCAAATCCGATATAAAACTAGATCAACAAATTATCAGAAATTTAGAAAGGCGTGCAAATTTATAGACGAAAATAATATTGATGCAAGACTCAACCCATAGTAATTTTCATGATATCAGACGAAAAAAGTATATGTATTATATCGCATCATGTGTAGTACAGTGCAAGGAAAAATCATTGTTTCTCTTTGTCTTTAATGATTTGCTTTGTTGTGTGGTCATGAATTTTTTTTTTCCTATCATATGGATCTAGAAAATCAATCAATCTTCTTTTGCTCAAGTCAATGTATCCAGAGAAAACAGCTAAGGAGGAAGACCTTTTTGGAACTTCCTCAGCTACATAGCCAAATACTTTTATGGCAATGTCTCTCTTTGCAAAAATAATTTTATATGTATTCAGAGGGTATAGGATAACGCTTTAATTGCCATTATTATTGTCGCAGCATCTGAAGAAAATTTGTTATAATGAATGCAAATCTCTTTATTTACAAATCACTTCAAATAATTGGACAGGGATGAATCCTTTTGTCGTGATCCCTGGCCTTCCCTCAAATATCCCTGCCTTGTTGCAAAGGCATCCACCTCAACAGTAGCTTGTAAAATACGAGCAAAGGTCACATGTCTTGAAAAACAAAATAACTATATTTGAATAAAAAATTCATTAAGATAAAACCAAATTTACCTACCAGATCACGCTCATCAGCTTCAATAAGTGCAGCAGTATGTAGATCATGACCAACAACAATGGTCGTCGAAGCACTGGATGCACTAGTTTCCGAAGACTGTGACACATATCTGCTCCGGATTTTCGGGGCAAATTTGCCTGGTATGCCCTGCTTTCAGACATGATTGACTACAGTGCTTCAGTCCCATCCATCCATTCATCTCCGTATTTGTAATCAATGGAAGCACGTAGATCATCATCACCATCGAGATCTATGAAGTCCCCGAATTCTTTGATGAAATTAGACAAAATTGATAATATTTCGTCCTCCCTCAAATCAAGAACATCTCCAACATCATTCAGTGAGAGGTATGCGACACTATTCATGTAATACACTGGGAAATCGAGGAGAGTCTTGGTTTTGTCATATGGATTCACGTCAGATAAGAAAGAAATGGACAATGCACGAGACTCGGCTGGGTCGTACATTGATGCCAATCTTGCCTCCTCGTCAGCACCCAAGGCGTCATCAACAATAGCTGACTCTGATATCACAGAATCAGTTGATGATGAGGCACCCTCAATGCTAAGCCTCGAAGTTCTTGCCTCATCAAGAATAAGAGCAGAAAGATAAAACACAAAGCCCATGCCTTCCTGCAAAAAACGACATGATCGATTATGCTGGTCACAATGGACCACACGTTTAAAATCACTCACGATTTTTGTGAATCGTCGGTTGTGGCTTTGCTTTGAAGATGGTTGGGCAACTAGGTCATGGAAATGGATAAATCGTAGATTATCCATTATCAACATAGACTGATTCAGACTATCATAATACTCTTTATACAACACTAGAAAATAGGATTTATGTTCTGATCCAAACCTCCCAATATCAAAAGACATATTGAAATACGTCTTATGGTGACCTATATAGTTACCAACACCGGATTCAACGAGGAAGGCGTGCAATGCAGAATCAAAAGTTTTAGAGGATGAGGCGGCCATCTCGAAAGTATGACCAGTATGGCCGAGTATCGTTACGATGCGGGGTGACAAGGAGTCAGAAGACAATCAGGGTTCCCTCTCGTGATGGCGATATTGGCGAATGACCTGATATTCGAACGATGCGAGAGATCTTAGATCGTCTAGAATCTTTGAAAGATTCTTGCGTGGTAGCGATATTGCAAAGAAATAGTACTGTTCACACACAAAGAGATACAGGGAGAGAAAATCCAAAACTAAATGTTTTAACTGATCAAACAACATTTATATAGCTAAAACCAAGAAAATCCAAGCCGTACACTGTCAATCCAACAACAGATCAGATCTATGGCGCATAGTACAACCGTCCACATGTGCGAGACCACACGTGCTACAATACGCGTCAATTTGCCATTCGCCCACGTGCCCACATGTGCGAGATCACACGTGCGAGAACACATGTCACCAAACCATTCGACCACATGGCCACACGTGCAAGTTTCACATGTGCGGATACAAAGGTGTAGGTCCCACACGTCAGGTACTGATTGGGCCACGTGACCACACATGCGAGCCTATACGTGCGAGAACACATGTCACTGATCCATTCGGCCATGTGTCCCCATGTGGGATCCCACACGTGTTGATCGGGACGTGCAGTTTCACACGTGCATATACAGACGTGTGGTTTCACATGTCAGCTATTGACTGGGCCACGTGTCGCTGGTTTACACGTGCCAGTTTTTCTCCCCTATATAAGTCCATTCCTGGGGATTGTACAGGTTTTCACACAATTCGCTGTCACGTTTGATTGCATCCATACGAAATGCATTCGTGATATCGCCATCATGTGAGCGACCTCCTCCCCATGCCTGTTCCTTACACCCTCTCGCATCATAGCGATATCGGCTTTACTTTCCCAGGATCACCATCATGCGAGCCCCTGCCTCTCCCTGCCTGACTCTGCCACTCTCTTGCATCATAGCGATATCATCGTTAGAGTTCTCAGTGTCTCTTCTGCTGTGTCTCTGTCCTCGCGTAGTTATAGATATTCGGCCTCAATGGCTCGGACGAAGCAAACCGCTAGGCTTACCAGTTTTGTTCAACCATCCCATCCCCAGACATCTGAACCCGTACGTCCGCAAGGATGTGGTAGACCTCGCCATCCATGGTTGAGGGACATCAGGGCCTTGCAGAGGAGCACCAAACTTCTGATCCCCAAAGCAGCCTTCTACCGGACTGTGAGGGAGGTTACACAAGACATGACCACCCATCTACCCTATGTAGTGAGGTGGAATATCACTGCATTGGAGGCCCTCCATACTGCATACGAGGACTTCTAGACAAAATTGTTTGAGGATTCGATGTTGTGCTCCATTCATGGCAAGAGGGTGACACTGATGCCCAAGGACATGCCAGGGGATCCGTGGATGAGGTTACAGTGCTCGAGGATATGCCTCAGGCACCTTTGATTGAAATGTAAATAGTGTCACATAAGTTCCGACAGACACATAGAAATATATCATCACATGATGATCCATAGGACAATAGATAGGCAAATAGAAAGTAGGCTATTACTGAATGCCACAAATATATTATATCGATTTAAAAAACAATGTACATTTTTCAAAATACTAAATACAAACTGTTCAATGAAATCTTGAAGTCATTTGAGACTTCTTTGTATTCCTTTTTTTTTTTGAAAAAGTACATTGATGCTGCTCGTCTATCATCCCAATGTTTATGCGGTTTCAACAATTTCTACGCTTCTATTTAAGTCCTTGCACTCTATGTGACTTTCTTGTCTTGGTCTTATCTATACATCAAAGAAACTTGTTAAACAATATCAACATTGAGATTATGTCAAATGAAATATTGCAATACCGAAAACACTGAAACATGTTTAAATAAAATCATTGAAAGTCATTTCAAATGTGTACTGAAATAAATACACATACACCTACCGATCTCTCATTGACTCGAAAACAGAAGTGTTTAAGAATATCATATTGCAGCAATGTAAGCTCTGATCGAATGTGATCGAGTGTCCAATCTTCTTCCACCTCAATTGTTGTAAGAGTTGAATTATTTTTCCTCACTTGAATTTCTATTTGATCTTGATGATTGACTGTAAAATCCTGATCCAATGCTTTCCATCCATTGCCAACTTTGGACCATCTTCTATAATAAAATGTTAAAGAAAGCACTTGTTTTTTTATAAGATATCTAAATTTCATTGACGATCTATTAACTACGCACTCGATATTGCCATTACTCTTTTTATCCCAATGATCATCAAGGAGGCTTGATAACATTTTGTCTGTTAAATCACTACAAAAAAACATTGTCACTATTTTACGAATATTACATTCAACAAAAAAATCAACAAAAATTGCAATAGGCAAAAACCAGTGCAATCTATTGTTTTTTGAACCTGTGCTAATGATTTCATAGAGTTTTGAATGTCCATAAAAAACCTTGAACGGAAGCTCTCTGCTATGGTGGAATATGGAGGAATCCATTCTTCACTTGAGAAAGAGGGTAATGATATCACCTCTAATTTTCCACCTAAACTAGATGGTGTGTAAAATGAATCATAGAAGAAAATACAAGAATCCAAAAGTGATCTCGTGGAATGGTTCTTGTATTGCAGAAGACCAATATCAGAACAAATAACGTCCATGATGCCGACAAGAGATTGTATAAGTTGCCATTCGATTATGCTTGATGGATACAAATCTGCACAAATCCATAAAATTATATGTCATTTAAATACTCAGATACACGTCTAAATGATTAATGCAAAGCTCAAAGCAAAAAATTCTCCAAAACTTACAATTGCATTTGAGTCTGTCATTTGAACTTACGCCTTCCACTCTAATTTCCTTATGCATGTAGACATGTTGAATCAAGACCTCTGAAATGGATCGAACACCGGGTGAAACTTTGAAGTTTAAAATTCTACCTTTCCAAAACTTCCTATAATCCATATTTGATTTTCTCTTTTTACAAAAAACATCTCTTGATGAGGGATGCATGAGAACCCAGTGAAATTTTCTATAGATACGTGGTATCCAAGAGACATCAGAGTCTTTTTCATTACAAACAGAAACTGAGACAATATTGCTTCGTGGTCCACGGCTTCCGGAAGCCATTGCAAAGCTAAAAGAAGATGAACAACAGAGTCTGAAACAAAATGTAGTTGAATCAGTATGAAAATAAATAACCAAATTTGTAGTAAATTTTGGCGGTCTTTCGTAAATCATATATGTTACTCTAACTACGGTTAGATCAAAATAAACTTACTTTAACCACAAGTGTTATGTCCCGGGCACTCAGGAACTCACGGGCAGCAATTACAGTCCAATCACAAGTCAGAACCCTGCCCCGCGGGAGTTTTGAATTGTATAAAAATATGACCGGAAAGTTCCAAAAAAGAAATCGACCGGCAACAATGTTACGGTCTTTCACAGGTGTAAATATATAACTGGGCCAAGTGTACGTCGAATAGTTGAAGAGTCAAAAACAGCATCTTCAGAGTTATAAAAAATTGTTTTTGATCAATAGTTTCTTATTGTCTAAATAGTCGTAAATTGTCTCTTACTTCCACATATAATTTTCACACGCATATTCAATCGGGACTAATACTATTCTATTAGTACATAGATCAGATACAATCGCGATTGAAGACACTGATATTAGTTTGATTTATTCAAACTTGCATCATGTTTTCTGTGGAAGAATAATTACTATTTTTTCCTACATTATTGTCATGGGGAAAGCTGCTATGTGGATCATTGTGTAGGCAAAGTGATTCAAACAACCAATCCAGAACGAGTTTAAGATTGACAAAACAAATTTCAGAAAAAGCCCATCAATTGCTTCAGTGAATTGTCGCCTTAATGAATGGATCTTTGTTGCATTCAAGATCATTGCTTCTCCCCATGGAAAGCTGCTGTTGGGAGGATCATCGATAGCCGCTTCATTCAAAATCATTGCCTTGCCCCATGCAATGCTATTGTGTGGATGATTGCAGGTAGCAACAACTCATGGAGGTAGATGAAAGAGTCAACATTTGTGTGGAAAAATGGATGATCACTGCTTCCTAGTCACACTCATGGTCCTCTCACAGACTCTTGAAAAGCCTCTTCTTGTAGGAACTAAGCTAATCCAAAGATGCGGAGGAATCAAACCTCCACCATCCAAACGGTGGGCCTAGATTCCAAGGTGGAAAGTGAGGCCCATGGTACTCTTATGCCCTCCGTAATGCTCATGCTCAGAGTTCGTGTGTATTTTGGAGGCACCTCCTCCCACAAATTTTTCAAGCAGACAGTTTGTAATGCCACAATATGCAAAATGCCTGTGACAACTGGATAACTAGCCTTTTCTGCCGGAATGATGGATCTGAAAGCTGGCTTAGTAGTCCATTCTACAGGAATCTCACCCTTCGCATGCACCCTTCGCATTGAGCATTACGCAGGGCAAGGCCCGGGCCATCGGGCCTTCCGTGCAGTTTGGGGCCTGCCCTCGGGCAACGGCCCTCCCAGCACAGAAGGCCCTCGGGCAGGGCCTTCCCTCCCACGAACTACTTAAAAAAAAGAATTGTTTTATAGAATGCTCCCATTCTAATTTTAACACTCTTGAGAAATTTATTTTTCTAACTATTTGATTGAAAGATTTGAAATGTAACACGCGGGGAAGGACCAGGCCCCACGGTCACCGTAACGCGTCACCGTAACGCCAAACCTCCGCCAATCAGGAAGGGACCTGGGTCACCCGTAATGCCAAACGCCATCGTGTATACAAAGTTGTAGCCAATGTGACCAAGGCGGGTGGGTACCTATATAAAGCACAGACGCTGGCCCAATTGCAACAACCAACAAGAAAAGAAGAAGATTTATCGCTCTCATGACGAATAGAAGGAGAGGGAGAGGGAGAGGGAGCGGAAAAGCGAGAGATGGAGATGGAGATGGAGATGGAGATGGAGATGGAGGGCGAGAGGGAGAGACGACTCTCGAGCTTTATCGCAAGTCCTCGATCGGGAGGGGGCTGGTAGAGGCCCTGGATGAGATGGTGTTCAACGGCACCATTTCGCCGCTCTTGGCCGCGAAAGTGCTGAAGCAATTTGACAAATCCATTATCGAAGCGCTGCGGACAAAGGTGCACTCCAAGATCAGGTTCAAGGGCCATCTTGACTCTTACAGGTATTGTGACAGCGTTTGGACCTTCGATTTGAAGAACGCTAGCTTCAAGACGGACAATGGTGACGTGCAAGCAGTGGATCGTGTCAAGATTGTGGCCTGTGATGCAGCCTGCGCTGCGATTAAATCACGGCAGCTGTGAGCGTCGCAGCAAGTGCTTTGGGGGGAATTCATTAACTAGGTTTATGATTTTGTTTCGAGCGATAGACACGACGGATTAACGGAAGATGAATTATCGACATCTTTCAAGCAAATTTCTGAGAGTCATTTTTGTGGTTGCGTATATACCTGGTTAGAGAATACGGACCTGAAACAAGCTATTATGAATCGTGATATCAGCTCAAAGTTGCTTCTCGAAGTTTATGAGTCTTTTCTCTCCTCTTGACCTAGAATAGACCCTATGTGAATGAATTCTGCACGATTTTGATAATTTGTTTTTAGTTTACACGTGGCATGTACTTTGTTTATGTTTTAGCTGAGCCTAGCTTGTCAGACTGGTAACGAGATTTTTCTCAGAAAGATTTTGTGCCTATGAAATCTGAAATGTGCCATCTGCATCCCATCTTAAAGTTGGCCAAGTTTGTGAGTTTTAGCATCAGATTACTGTCACAACATACATCAAGTGTCACATTCTTAGGGAACAACAAGAATTAATATGAAGGAGATCGTTCCATAGACTTACAAACATAACATTAAAGGTGTGATAATGAAGGGAGATGTGTCGATCAAGCCCAAGTACACTTTGTTAGTAAGCAACTGGCAAAGCAGGTCAACAGGCAATTCACACATTGCTAGAAGCCTAGAAGGTACTTAGATGAATTTTATTTTATGCTATTAAGTACTCTACATTATTTAAGGAGAGAAATCTTAATCTTGAAGGTGCAAAGAATTTCAGATTTGTGATCGGGCAAAGAGTTTCAATTTTGTAGCTCCCTTTTGATGTTCACAGTCTCTACAAGTGGAAGATTATTTAAGCTTTGCATGTTTCAAAGAAAATTTGATTTTTGATAAAGCAATAATTTATTATCGGTTTATCTCAAATTCTGTACAGCTCTAAAGTGTGGTAAGGGGAGTGTTATAATATTTTAGTAGTAGTCACTTCAACATGATTAGGAACCAAGAGCCTTGACTTTCAAAGAAGAACAATGTTGATTCAACCATTTTTCCTACTATTATCACTATTATATACAAGAAGACTAAACCTTAAAACTTCAAAGAAGTGCAAAGCTGTGATTTGACAAAGAGCATCAACTTTGTAGCTTGTAGCTCCCTTTTTCTTATGTTTAGGTTTAGGTGAGTTTCTACAATATGCGCGTGAAATGGATCTCCTCTTTCTTTTGAGTAAATAGTACAAAGATTTTTGAAGTTCACTTCATTTCTACAAAATTGGACTTAAAGGAATGAAGAATAAAGTGTGTAGAAGTGGAGGATTATATAAGCTTCACATAATTGAGAGAGAAGTTTCACATAATTTGATCCTTGATAAATTAGTTCAATCCATTTATAGCAAGAGGTTGTATCATAGATGGCCCAGATGTTCGAGACTTTGGGAAACACATTAACAGCTCACGAGAAGGTATGTCTGGTAGACCTCTTGCAACCAAAATGTTGTCTAATGTAGCTCGTAGTTGCCTAGTTCCTCAATTCCTTTGTCAAAAGCAATCGACCTCCTTAATGAAGGTCTTTGGAAATATGTGCGATTAGGTTCCCTAGAACACCCCATCTCATCTCCATCTTAATGACCAAGTTGATGCCAGCTCAGTTGTTGCTTTAAGCTCGGATCATTGCTTAGGGCCTCCCTTCTCTTTCATGGAGGTACTTCCTTCCCTCCTTATAATGCATTCCCCAGTGAGTGACTTTTGTGCAAAGTGTTCCAAAATTGGCACACTAAGAGGAAAAGGATGTGTAAGGGGCAAGGAACCCTTAAGTAGTTCACAAGGTACATGGGCCATTCAAAAAAACCATACAAGGCTTCTTAAGGAGGTGTAAGGGGAGGGCACAACCCCATTATAGTCCATAAGTCACTTGTTTAGGTAGTTGTCCTCCTTGGCCATTTGCCTTGGGATTTAGGGTCAACTCCTAGTATTTTTTAGGGAGAGAAAGATAACCACCATTTATAAAATCTCGATTTTTCATGTGGAAAATTCGGCTAACATTGGCAACTTCACTGGGTAGTATGGTCCCCATATAGTGGACCCAAAGTCTCTAGTTTCAAATGGTGGTTTTTGATTATATTTTGCGCAACTATAGCTTTGAAATTCAATATTGTTTGCTACTATTGCAAAAAGATAGGGCATATATATTATGGTTGAGGATGTATAAAGCTACAAGCAAAGAAGAAGAGTCAACAACAAGTCAATATGGTTGACGCTGATTCAGAAGAATCAAAGAATCTAGAGAATGCTTTCATGGCAAGACATGAAGATACTCGAAATCTTGGATTTTGGTACCTAGATTCCAAGGCAACACGACACTTGACTAGTCATAGAGATTGGTCTGTTGAATACATTTAGAGTGTTTTAAGTAGATTTGTACAAGTTGGAGATAGCTTAGTCTACACCAGATTGATGGTGAGCACTCTTTGGTGGGGTGATGCTAACCAAACTTTTTGTAGATCAGTTACTAGCACGTCTTCACATGTCTTCTATAAATATGGTACTTTCATCCCTGCAAAACAACCACATTCTTCTCCTCCTGCTTTTGGCACCCACTCCTATCAGTGTTGGAAAATAATGCCCATCTTCAGACCCATGCATATGATGGCATGTAGATGCAGATTTCGGTGTTTGGAAAAACACATGTATGCATAAGGTTAGCAATGTGTCTAACATGATCAAATTGATATATGTGTAGATATATTGTGGTGTATTAAAGTTGGAAGAAGTTTTGAAGCATAACATGAACAATGTTCCTCTTTTCTCTCTATAAGATCCATTTCACGTACAATCCATGCTTGATAAGGATTTTGCACAAAGGGCAATCAATCTAAGCTATGAATTCTTGCCTATCAAGATTGACTTTATGGGAGGCGCATCCCATGATACATCTGATGATAATGATGGTAGAGATGGATCTTCTTTTAGAAATGTCTAGTGTAATTTTTCTCAATATCTTTCATGGATTGCAAAATCTAATGAATCAACTTAAATGGATCTAGATAGAGATGGATGCTTTCCTATGATTTGAGAATGTAAATGGGTTTAACATTTGATGACATCCACTTATTCGCATATCGCTATACTTGTCCACACAAATATGTTTGCAATATTTCTTTTCCCAATGTTCGCTCTGACTCCCCTTATGCTTCTATATCAACCAAACACATGCTCTTTACAACAAAGCAAAAGCTATGTCTCCTTTTTTTTTTTTCTTTCAAAGATGATATAATGCAAGATTATGGATGTAGTTAGGATGCAATCAATCAAGCTTGCAACAAATGTTTCAATCACACCATGTCCTACAATGCATCGGTTGTGGTGGGTACAAATGAAGATGACATTCTTCTTCATATTGTTTACCCAGAATTGATCTTGTTATAAAGGAATTCATCATGAGCGTCAATCCTAGTTCGTGATCCTTTTTGACATACCCGTATGTTTGAGTATACAATAGGTGGCCAAGAGAATTTTTTTTTGTCATTTAAAACTATCCAATGGCGATGATTATTGTTTTTTCTCTTCTCTAGTTGCTTGGATTTTTTCTTTCTAGTCATACTCTTTCTTATAATCATGGCAAAATCTTGATCTTGGAATTAAACTTACTGTTCGACACTTTGATAAATATATATATATAATATAAGAGACAAGGATATCTCTATTTCTTAGTCATTGTAACTCTGCGACTAGTTGTGCTTTAAGTAGTTCGGCATCTATCAATAAAGAATTGAATTGGGATTATAGACTTGGTCACCTTAATCATGTATCAATAGGTATATATATTTAGGTAAATATATATATATATATATATATATATATATATATATATATATATATATATATATATATATATATATATATATATATATATATATATGTATACTTTTACAAGTAGAGGTGAGGAAGTCCTCCAAATCCAAGGTAGAGCCTCCAAAATGTCCTCCAAGCAACTTGCAAGCTTCAAGATGCTCCCCAACTCCAAGCTAGGATACCTCCACCTACAAGTAAGAATCTGCAAGCTTCCAAGGATCTCTTCTCCACCTGTGTCTCTACTCTTTAAACACAAAGATAGATAACAAGTTGGCCTGAAGTATTCACCACCCAACCATAGCTAGATCCAAGCTCCAAGCAAGACCTATCTAGCACCCCCTTGCTAACCATAAACAAATCACAAGCATACCACAACTATAGCATACTCAAGATCCAAACCCTACTTATGTCCAATACCATAAGCAAGATCCAGCCCTAAGCATACTACACACAAGAAAGTATTCTACACACTAGTAGCAACACGAGCATAAGCAGAGCAAGCAAGAGAGATCTCTCCTCCCCCCAATAAGCGCCCTACTAGCCTTATATAGATGGCTCATGGACCCCTCCAGTGCACTATGGAGCTCCATGCCCATCCAATGAGAGAGAGAGAAGCCTAGGTACACACACACACACACACACACACACACACACACACACACACACACACACACACATATATATATATATAATGTCTTTTAAATTTATCGACAATGGAAGATGAATTCTATATTTTTTTAATAGATGTATACACCTTAGTGATGACCAATGAGTCCAACTTTGATTCAACTTGGCCTTTCATTTCCTATTTGGTTTTGGTTGTGACCTTTTAGGTAGTTTGTTAGATTTGTTAGGTAGTATAGGTGATGATGTTGGAATGTAGAGATGTTTTAAGACGGTGACATATATGATACATACGATTCTATTAAAAATTTCATCTTTGGCTAGTAGAAGTCTTTTCGCAAGTCCTACTTATGCCAAAACACAAAACTTCGCGCTTAATTGTACCATCATGTAGCACATATGTATTTCCATCTATCCAAGGTCCATTTTTTATGAAAATGTTTGTTGTTGCACATTTATTATACATGTTTCTAGTTCCTGCCATAAATGACTGACATATGATTAAATCTTACAAGGTCATTTTAATAAAAGGTAAAGAGTGCTACAAATTTTATAAAGGAAATTTGATTAATCTCCTATTTGCTAAAGAGGATCAACCACTTGATTAGTAGCTTAATATACCAGACCTTATAATGAATTCCCACATGGCCTTACGATCTCTTATATCAAATCAATTGCAAAGATATTTTAGAGGGTGATGACCAATACACAACATAAACTTCATGAATAAACATAATATTGTCAAATTTTAAGCATAATGTTTGAGAATAATTTAATATGTTATGTTTGAAACCCACTAATTTTTCCATCTACTTTACAACGCACAGTTTATCTGAATCCGCAATCACTAAAATGGGATTGAAACAGTTAAATCTTTGAGAGCTCGAAAGCTTTCATCTAGCTATGTTCATTACAATAGTACTAGGCCTTCCTTCATACTTCTCACCATGTATAGAAGCGAATGGAAGGTGAAAATTAGGCCCATCAAGTGGACTATTCTTGGCACCCATGGTCAAGGCCTAGTCAGTTGGGATTACCCCGAGACGTAACATCTTAGCAAATACTGCTCAAGGATGAAATAACCATTCAAATCTATGCAGTATATCGTATATACAATTATAGATCATTCTACACATAAAATTGCATGCAATCACAAGTAATTCCTTCAGATACCAAAGGGCCATTTTAACAATGCACTCTACAAAAGGGTCGAAAGACTTTATGGCCAAGCAATTCTCATAGTTGTTTTTTAATGACTTGTAGCGTTTATCGACTACAAATATGGTGTTTGGTGCATTGAACTCTGGCCATAATTTCTATACCTCCCGTAGGTTCTTCAAAAAAATCGGCACCCTTCACGAATCTTCACTGATGTAAGGAACTTCCTTGAAGTCTTTAAGCCACACCTCACACTTATTTTGGGCAAAAATATTTGCAGAAACAAAAGGTAAATATCAGACATTACCAGAAACTACCCAAACTTAAGGAGCATATAAACAGTACCAAATTGATACCAAAACAGAGGCAATAGGTACTAAACATTACAAACTGATATCCAAAATAGCTCGTAAAAGTTTTCGCTTGGTGTCAAAATAGTACCAAACAGTACCAAAATTGAGGCAGTTGGTGTTGGTGTCAAAATAGTACCAAACAGTACCAAAATTGAGGCAGTTGGTACTAACATAGCACGAAATAACTAGTAGAAAGTCTCAAATAGTCTTGGGTTGGTACTGACATAGTTTCAAAAAGTACCAAAAAAGATTGATAATTTATTTTGCGGGTGGTGCTGGTTTCATTGTGCTGGATTGTTGAATACATTGTTGTTAGTTAATTGAGCTCATATGCTTTAACAATCTTGACATTGTTGTTGACAATGTGATAGCAAGTGTTAATGTGAAAAATTTTGAGCTACCTTTGAAAAAACTTTGTTCCATTTCTTCATGGAAGTAGGTCTGCAATATTTTCATGACCTTCAGATATCTCATGCTACTTTATATAATGATGTGCACTCTCGCTTCAGCTAGTTTCTTCAAAAACATCCTAGCCCGGGCCTCAGAAAACAATAGCAGATATCATGCACTTGAATTATGTTTCTTTTAAAGAATCTTACAAATGGGCCATCCGGTTTTGTTTTGTAAGTGTTCAACAACACCCCATTTACATTGAGGAAGACCAATCTACTGGCCCTAGCTAGAATGTCTTTAGTGTCAAGGGGACCTAGTCATTGTTGGAGTCTCATCTTTTCACCAAGGGGTGGGTGCTACAAACACATAAGAACAAGAAAATGACATCACCATAATCCAATTCACATTGAGGAATAGAAAAAACAAGTGCCTTGTTTCTCTTTTAATGTCTTCTTAACATTGCAGATAGTGGTGATACTGATCACTCGGTAAATTTGGTCACACTTCATGACACAATAGGTAACATTATTCTACACTAAGTGCAATAGAGTGTGCATGTGTTACATCTTGCATGCACGAGTTTTAATGTTATTGGGTTTGGGCGCCTATCTTTTTAAGGGGATAGAACTCTGATAACAAAGTATCGTCACACAAATCTTCACTTGTCTCAGATTCAAAAGTGTGCAAAGTTACATCCTTTTCTACCCTAGCCTTCTCCCTCATTTTTTTCTCTTTTTGAGGCCCTTTAGCTTTATCAGGCCCTTTAGCTTCATCACTTGCCCCTTCATTTTTCACATCTACCACATGCACCTCCTCCTGCTCTTCCTCCTCCTATTGGTCATGCTCTGTCTGGTGGTCCTGTTGGTCCTATTGTGCATGGTCTTGCTGCTCTTCCTCATGGTCCTGCTCTAGCTGGTGGTCCTACTCTTCATGGTGGTATTGTTGGTCCGGTTCTTGGTGCTCCTATTGGTCCCGCTCTTCCTCCTTATCTTCATCAAGCTCGTCTATGTCAATAGTGATTTTTGCCTTGCCTGCAAAAGAATCTTCCCTCCTGCCCTCTTCATTCTGATCGTGGTTCAACTATATTTTGGTATGTATGATAGAAGAAACTTGGTGTTTTAGCACCAAAAGGTGAAGTTTTTGCTGGTGAGCCGCTGATTGATGTGATGAGAGTAGGACTGGATCAATACGCAGTAGTATGATGAAATGGAGTGGATTGGAAGTCATGTGCATAAAAAATCGCTAGAATCGGATGTCTGATAATTTTTGTTGCAAACTTCATAAAACCATCATAATTACAAATGAAATAATAATTCAAGAGAACAAATGATTTTTGAAACTCGAAATCCCATTGAAATACAAAATAGCTTAAATTATATTTGTACATTCTTTTTTTTTAAAGTATATCTTGTAAGGAAATTTCACTAATGCCTCTCAATTCAGAACTTGACATATTCTCAACACTCGTTTTCAGCTGATGAAGTGGAAAACCCGTCTTCTTCATCAGAGTCAACTGGCATGTCTTCCTCAGAATCCGCATCTAATGTTGACAAAAAACCTTGTAAATTAGCTTTTCTCTGTTGATGACGAGTGGAGGATGATGGTTTTTCAAGTAATCCAAGTCTTTTTCTCAATATAGATATTGTTGACTTTCGTAGATGATTGGTCATTGTTAATTCAAAATTAAATGCCAAAACATCTCCATCCTGTAGATTCAAATCGTCGACTCTTGGTTGATTTTTTGGCAATCTCTTTCTCTTGCCCTTTGGATCTACTTGCAACATTTCGAGTTCGTACATTCTAAAAAAAACATTCGTTAAAGTGGTGTGCAACCAATGGACACGTAGTACTTTTGTTTGATTGCTATTTTGAATAAAACCAAGTACTTTGGCAATCATCACTTTATAGGCATAGGTTCCCCATTTCGTGGCAAATACTATCTTGTGCTGGTCCTGAGAGGCTATCTTCACCTGTTTGTAGCCGCTGAAGCCGTCTAAAAAATTGTAGGCCTTGGCGCCGCCTACTCTATTGAGGACACTTTTCGTAAATAATAAAGAAAAATGATCTTTTTTGGTGACTGCATTTAGCGCCTTCAGATTCACACAAATCTGCATTTTGCCATTCTTCTTGGGTACTATAACTATCGGTGATACCCATTCTGTGTGCTCGATTTCATAGATGAAATCTGCATCCATCAGCTTTTGCAACTCCTGCTTGATCAGCTCAATATAATTCAGGTTGCAGCAGTAATAACGGCTTACCTTGGGGACTGCTCTGTCCACCAAGGGTATGGTGTGTTGGACTACTGTTGGTGGAATGCCCTTCAGGTCACTGTAACTCCAGGAAAAACAGTCTTTATATTCCACCAACAACAATCGTAGTCTCTTGAACTGTGAAGAATTGCCAAAAATTGGCAAATCTAGCTTGATCAAAAACCATGTAGAATAGTGTAAATTGTGTACACAAGTGGGTCCCACACATGTGAGGCCATGATGCCACATGGGAAACCCATCCTAATGTAGGTTAGGTCAAGTCAAGAGAGTTGGTCATGTCTATTTGGTGGTCATCCCTACTTTATAGGACCTACACCTAAGTTTAAGGTGAAAATTTGACCAACTACCTACCTACCAAGCATAACTCTAGGAAATAGACTAGGGTTTCATTTTAGGTCAAGGAGAGTGAGTTAACTTCCTTATTACATGCTGGAAATCCACCTAACTTCAAGAAGGAAGTCGAATTTGCTATGTATTCCCTCTCTCCATAGTGAGAAGATAGAAAATTTTTGGAGCTCATTGGCAATCTCAAGCTAGTTCACTATGTACATTGAGTTTTTGTGATCCAAATGAAACCAAATCAATTTCTACTTGTTTCTCAGGTTGAAGGCCATACTACAACCTGTATTACACACGTGTGGGCTCGGATTTCAATGTTGATCAATGCTTTTGATTGCTAATGCTTGTTGTTTGTCAAACTGCCAATCTAGATCAACTTTTTTGTGTCTAGTTTTTTGATAGATTATTAAGCAAGCATCCAATCACTCTTGTGGATCTTTTGTAGATCCATTTATGGTCCTAAAGTACAGTACTTTCACATGGTATCAGAGCCAAGTACAAGAGCATAAGCCATTGATCTAATGCAAATCCATTTTTAACAAGTTTTGGTGCTAAAAACTAGTCTTGAGAGGGCAAGCTAGAATCTTGATTTTGGTGAGGAGATTTGATCCCAAACTTGGTAGGGGTCCAAATCCATACTGTCCACATGTGTGGGCACCTCTGAACCTGCATTTAATGCATGGTATTTATTTGATCCAAAAAAATTCAATTTGTGAGCTATTGGTGTAATTTTTGGCGGAGATCCTAGGATAATCTACCAAGATCATTTGCCATTGATTAGATTTGAATTTGTTTCATGGAATCTAATTAATCTAGGCTGAGTTCAAGTCCTATTAAGGTTAAAAACAGGTCTTGAAAGTACACCAAGAAGGAAGAAAGAGATTAAGTCATTTTTTTGTCCAAAAATAGCCAAAATTGGCAAGATTTGATTGTAAGTAGATTTCACATCATCTTATCTTCATTCCAACTTTGTGAGGGAGTGCTAGAACTGAGATTATAAGTCCATTTTTTGGATTAGAAATCTAATTTGAGTGAGAAACTACAAGAGAGAGACCTTAGTGAGTTTCTAGAGACAATCAAATCCATTTCTTGGCAAGATTTGTTTGAAAGTAGTTTTCACTTCATCTTATCTTCATTCCAACTTTGTGAGGGAGTGATAGAACTGTGATTATAAGTCCATTTGTTGGATTAGAAATCAAATTTGAGTGAAACACTGCAAGTGTGATACCTTTGTGAGTTTCAAGTCAATCAAATCTATTTCTTGTTTGTAGAAGTCACTAGTGAGATGGGATCTGCTGGAGCATACCTTCTAGAAGCTAGTGAGAGGTTGAATTCTACAAATTATGCTATTTGGAAGGCTAGAATGGAGTCACTATTGGTGCTCCAAGACCTTTATGAGTTCTTGATTGAAGATGAAGATGAACCTCTAGGTGCACAGGAGTTAGCTAGATACAAGAAGAGATCTAGGCTTGCACTTCATTGTGTGAAGATGAATGTGAGCAATGATTTGTTGAGAGAAGTATCAGCTTGTACTAATGCTAAAGAGGCTTGGGAGTCTTTAAAGTCAATCTATGAGTCTAGCAACACTTCTAGAGTTCTTATGCTTAGAAATCAAATTTTGCAAAGCATGAGGAGAAGTGAGGAGAGTGCACAAGATTATGTACTCAGAATCAAGTCTCTAAATAGGGAGTTGGCTTCCATTGGACAGAAGATTCATGATGGAGAGCTTGTACAAATTGTCCTTAATGGTCTAGGAGATGACTTTGCAAATTTGCTCCAAAGTTTTGCCATCCAAGACACTTTGCCAACTATAAAAAAACTTCACAGTGTATTAGTGGCTGAAGAGTGTAGGATGCTCCATGCAAAATCTAGGATGAGTTCCTTGTCATTGCAGGATGGTGATGAGAAAGCCAATTTCTCATTCAAGGGCAAAAAGAAGACCAATGGAAAGAAGAAGCATCCAAAGGAGGCCAAAGAAGAGGATGATGCATCAAGCTCAAAGGACAAGTCAAAGCAAAAATGCTTCTTTTGTGGAAAGAAGGGGCATTATGCATCTGAATGCTACAAGAGGCTAAGAGCACAAGTGGAGGAGGACAAACAAGGAAACCTTGCAAAGGAGGAGGAGGAGTATGAAGTAGATGTATTCTTGATGGCATCTACATCCTCACCAACAAGCAATAGCAATTCAAGAGACAATTGGTGGATTGACAGTGGGGCTAGCTCCCACATGTCTTGTGAAAAGGACTTTTTCTCAACCTTACACTCATTCAATGATGCTAAAAAGTTTGTCTTTACTGCAAATGATGAAGAGTGTAGGATAGATGGTGTTGGCACCATATCTTTGTGTGTAGAATCCTCAAAATGCATGGATCTAGAAAATGTCCTTTATGTACCATCAATCACCAAGAATATGCTTAGTGTTGGTCTACTCTTAGAAAGTGGTTTGGATGTCCACTTTAAGCATGGTGTTTGCTTCATCTTGAAGAATGATGTTTGCATTGCAAAGGGATTTAAACATGGAAGATTGTTTAAGTTGGAAGCTAGTGTTGCTTTTGAAAGAATGAGCTTGGCAAAGGAGGAGATCACTCAAGAGGAGATCTTGGCAAAGTGTGATTTTGCTTGCATTGAGGAGGAGCATCAAAAGGAGGAAGATCTTGAGGATCAGCCTCAAAGCATGAGAGTTCCAAGGGAGTCCTCAATGACAATGGCCGAGTCATCAAATTGCATGCAAATTGTCCATTCAAGTGTGCATCTTGCAAGGGTGGTGAGCATTGGAGAGTCTACTATCTTTGAATACTTTTTGGAAAGTAGTAGTAGACATGAGGTGACTTGTTTCTTATCTTTAAGATCCATGGTGTTTATTACTTTGTATGACAAGACAATGAAATGGGATGCTTTGAAATCTACATTTGTTGTTGATAAAGCAATTTCATTGGATAACTATTTTTGTAATAGTTTGAATAGAGTCATAAGAGATGAAACATCATTTTTTTTGGAAATCTTTGTGTCCACATGCTTTGTGCATGATCATTCCAATGTAAGGACCAAAGATTATCCTATTTCAATGATAGGAATAATGGTAGTGTTTTGCTCTTCAAGTAGAGATTGTAGAATCTACTTGTTTTCAGCCAAAGAATTTGTCAATGGTGGAAATGTGATCTTTCAAGAGTGGAAGATTTGTAAACTTGAAGAAGCACCTTTGGATTAACACCTTATTCAATTCATTGATGGTTTGGAGTCAAGTCAAGTGGAGGAGCAAGCTCAAGACCCAAGGACTCCAAGAAGAATCTTGAGTATCAAGATGGAGCCATCAAGGTTCAATCATATGGATCAAGCAAGACAAGTTGTCTTTGGCAACATTATTTATGCACTTAATATTTTAATTGATGTATCTTCAAGTGCACAAAATGCCTTGGAATCCATGGCTTGGCATGATGTTTAGTTTTGAAGTGTGCTACATGTATATAGATACATTTATGGAACATCTTGTAAGGGATCCTCTAAGAGGTGGTGAAAGATCCTTCATGGACATCATTCTCTATTGGAGTCTCAAAAGTTCCTTCTTTGTAGCTGGATTTTTTAGACACTTCTAAAAGCTTTCATTGATCTATCAAGAGAGTTGTAAATAGATCAAGCTAAATTTGAGGAGGAGTGTGAAGAATTGCCAAAAATTGGCAAATCTAGCTTGATCAAAAACCATGTAGAATAGTGTAAATTGTGTACACAAGTGGGTCCCACACATGTGAGGCCATGATGCCACATGGGAAACCCATCCTAATGTAGGTTAGGTCAAGTCAAGAGAGTTGGTCATGTCTATTTGGTGGTCATCCCTACTTTATAGGACCTACACCTAAGTTTAAGGTGAAAATTTGACCAACTAGCTACCTACCAAGCATAACTCTAGGAAATAGACTAGGGTTTCATTTTAGGTCAAGGAGAGTGAGTTAACTTCCTTATTACATGCTGGAAATCCACCTAACTTCAAGAAGGAAGTCGAATTTGCTATGTATTCCCTCTCTCCATAGTGAGAAGATAGAAAATTTTTGGAGCTCATTGGCAATCTCAAGCTAGTTCACTATGTGCATTGAGTTTTTGTGATCCAAATGAAACCAAATCAATTTCTACTTGTTTCTCAGGTTGAAGGCCGTACTACAGCCTGTATTACACACGTGTGGGCTCGGATTTCAATGTTGATCAATGCTTTTGATTGGTAATGCTTGTTGTTTGTCAAACTGCCAATCTAGATCAACTTTTTTGTGTCTAATTTTTTGATAGATTGTTAAGCAAGCATCCAATTACTCTTGTGGATCTTTTGTAGATCCATCTATGGTCCTAAAGTACAGTACTTTCACGTGAACTGTGTGGGTGTTAACTACTCTCGCACATGCACTAGCTTGTCTTCTTCACCTGGTTCGACAAGATTCATTGGTTGTGTTCGTGCAGGTCTCTCAAAGACTTGTTCCGCTGGTGCCTGACTTTGATCAGGTTCTCTTTGGGTTTGTGGCATCATGATTACCACGTCGTCCAAGGTGTAAATCTTGAAAATCTCAGGCATCTCATGAATTGGCGCTCGTCGAGATTCCTCTTTTAGCATATTGATCTTAGCTTGAATGGTCATTTTTTGATTTTCTGTCACCTATGTAGAATATGACATTGTATCTGAGTCTATCTGGATTGACTTCATGGAATCCAACATTTTCTTTTAACCCATTTTTGTCATTTCGATGGATTCATCCTTGTTGTCTTTCACCGGGACTGCCGTGACATTCGCCTCATGGTTGCGAATATCAAAATCCACTATAGCTATCGCCTCTTCAGGTAGATCACTCCATCAGATCACCTGGTTGTAGTGTTGCTTCAACTGATTCTTCTTATTCGCAGGTGCCTTGGGTGGATCGATTCTTGAGACTTTTGCCATAGCAGACTTTTGTGGTGGTTGAGTTGGTACTTTCTTGGTTCTGTAACAATCTGGGTCCATAAGATGTAGGACCTGTTCATCAGTCAGCTCAATCTCCTTACTATAAGTTAGAGCATGTTGCCAAGGGACTAGATCATCGTTCATTGGGTTCTCAATAGGCTCCGCTGACAGCCATGCTACGTTTATCATATTCACCCCAAATGTGATTGGTGTGTCCATGGTGTAACATTTGGGTGAAGATGTACTAGGTTCTGAATCTGATTCATATTGACATGTCTGGTAGTCAATAGTTGCTAATGCATCTGTCCATATCACAACATCCATCTTTGAATCATAGTGACCTCCCTTGGCTGGCCTTGGGCGATCAATCGTGTGATCTGTCGTGGATGATCCGTCATCAGCTTTGGGTGCAATAAGTTTCACTGCCCATGTGGCTGGATCAACCTTTACAACCTGTTCTCTATTCTTGAAGGTGAGTTTTCCCATACCCCAGTTGTGTATTACTTGCGCAGTCGTCAACCACGATCTTCCCAGTAAAACATGGTATGTAGATGGAGATTCAAGTATATCTATGACTACAAAAGTAATCACATACTGCATGGCTGCTATCTTTACAGGGATATCGGCAACTACACCTTTTGGTTTCACACATGATTGATCTAGCAGCTTGATGGCAAATCTTGTTGGCTTCAACCCTTGCAAACCCCATTTTTCATATAAAGTGGTGGAGATCAAATTGACACCCGATCCTCCATCTACCACTACTGCCTCGTCCTCGTATCTCTTGTGTTTCATGGGCAAAGTGATGTTGTGTTCCTCACTTTCTCATGCTGCTCCGATTTGGAGGACATTACTTGTTTCTTCATAGCCCGTACAATATATGGGCTCAGGCGCTACTGGCTCCTCATCCGCTTAAATGGATGTCCTTCATTGTTTTCTGAAGCTAGAAGTGCAACAAGGCTTCCAATTTGGATTTCATTCAAATCACCGCGCCATTTCATTTTTGCAGCTTTTACACTTTGTCTATTCTTCCTTGAGCCCACATAAATTTCACATTCCTCACCTTGCACAAGCTGCAGGAAATCATTATCTCGAGGAAGATCTGAAGGTTCGACATTCGTAGTTGATGTTCCTAATTTATGAGGCCAATGAAATTCATCAGTTGTTGATGTATGTTCGAGATTGAGCAAACTGATTTTTTGTTCCTCGAAAAAGTCCATCCACCAATGCTGATCAAACTCATCAAAAAAATAATAAGCTGCTTGAATACTTGATTCCAAAAAATTTAATGAGGCAAATGGATCAATCTCACGATGTTCTCTTTGCGCCTTTTGTTTTTCTAGCAAGGACTTCAAGGGAGACAACACAACAAGCTTGACTTGAGTCGATGGAATGTTAAGCAAAAATCGAACTTCTTCAAGAGGTAGCCACGAAACTGAATTTGAAAATAGTTTGCCCCATAATAATATAATTTCTGATTCGTTACATTTGATTTTAAATTGGTGCTGAAAGCTAATATCATTAATATTAGCTACGCATCGCTCTGTTTTGTTAGACGCCTTAACATAATCACGAAAATCATATGTGTGTCTGATTAATGACACGTTTGGCTTTGGCACATACGATTCCTCAACAATGCTTTCTTGCGTCTCAACCTCTTAGAAAAGCAATTAAACATTTGATCAATTTGATCGTGGGTATGTCCTACCAACAAAAATCCTATTTTTACTTTTTTAAAAAAATTTCTCCACTAGCATTGACAAGTATGCCAAAACATTTTTATCTTTATTTTTCCTAGCAGTGTTGTCAAGCTGCAAATAAAGTATTTCTGGAAGATTTTCACCAAATTCGCAAATTATCTTATGTACAATGGTGATCGTCAAATTTGGATCATTTCAAACATTGGGATAAATAAAAAAGACCTTGGACTCCAAAGTGCCATTAAACACAAGTGCTCCAACGAGATGAACCTGAATAAAATCTACCTCGTTCAAATTGTTGGGTACTCTGACAAAATGAGGCAACATTGTTTTCTTCTGATCCATGCCATCAATAACAAGTCCCAGATATTTTTGTGGACATTCCAAATATTTCTTTTGATGCTTGGCCAACTTTTGTCTTTCAATTGTTTGTTGATCTCTGTGCAGTGAAGAGCTTTTGTAGCATCCACTGAAAATACAATGATTCACTTATTCAATAAAATAAAGATCATACCATAATGGTGTTCAAAAAGACTGCAACATAATGGTGTTAAAAAAGACTATTACATAAATTTTTTCAAAACAGAAAGCATTAAAATGAATGACAAATTTGATTAATATTTACCTTTCTTGTCATTGGTCTTTGCAAGTTGTTTTGCAGACTTTAACAACTCGCAAGTGGAGCATACTGTCATTTGTGATTTTTTGGGAATCTTTACCAGTCCAAAATCTCTTTTCCAAATTCTAAGAAAATATGAGTAACTCAAATAGGGAACATTTTTTGTTTTTGCAAACACTTTGTACATCAAAATATTTCTAATTTTGTAAAATTATCCGGCAAGTGAAAATATAAGAAATTAGGCAATTTTTCTCCGTGCACATCTATGAAATACTTTAGCCAAGCAATTGGATTTAAAGCATCTGGAGAAACAGTTTGACCCTATAAGGATCCTCGTAATGTTGGGTCTTTCTGAAGTCATGCATGCATTCATTAAAGCCGTGAGTTTCCGATTGCGTGAACTGCTTTGTAAGCTTTGTGACAAACCTCCAAAGCATTTAAAAAATACGAAAATGAATTTTTGTCCGGCCTCACTATTGTACACAAATAGTAATTTCTCTCATCCTTACTTCGTGAAAATAAGTTTGATCTTAATTCTTCAATTCCTCTGATATTCAGCTTTTGCAAACAACAGGATGAGCAGCAAATAATATTCTGTACCTTTCAAATCTCAGATTTTGTAATCAATTGTTTTTGACGATTCCTTAAATTAGGTGAGGATCTCAAGTTTCTCTTGTATTTTTCTTTTTGTTTTGAGTCTGATCTATAAATTGAACTTGTGACACTAGTAGGTACTTGAACTGGTTGAGAAGGTCGTGGAATTTCATGACTGGGAATTCTGGCTCCAACCCCAAGATATTTTGGACCCTCAGAAGGCTCTAAATTTTCAACGAATATAGCCCTTGTAGATTTAACACGACGAACATCACTTTGAGAAGGTCTCCTACGAACATGAGAAAAGCTTGAACGTCGCAGATCAACAGACTTACGTGGATCTGTTGATTTACTAGAATCAGTAACTGAGTGAATTGAAGCTTTTGACTCACCACTCAATGATTCAACTTGTTCAAAATAACAATGTTCTAGTTGTGCTGAGTCTGTATCTGAAGAGGAGGACGAGGTTGAAAGATTTGATACAAGCTGAGTTACAGACGTCATTTCTTGAAAAGTACTTGCTTGAGGAATTTCAGATGATGAACGGGTAAATGATGACGATGCCACATCGTTTACCAAAATATGTTCAGATTCAGGAGTGGCTTTATAAAAAAAGCTTTCATTGGGAATGTCAGATGAAGATGTTGCACTTGTTGCAACATATTGAGTTACAAGTACTGGAATAGAAGAGGTAGAACTACTTGACATCGTAACCTCAAAAAAAAATAGCTAAGCATAGAATCGTTCAAATAGTTAACACCACACTAAATGTGCTCCTCAAACATAGCTGCAACCTATGCTGGTCATAGAACAAATAAAATCCTATGCGAACCTCAATAGACGTACACAGAAAAACCAACTAAATGCAAATGAGCAACAAGCCTAAAAAGTAACTGGTTAATAAAAATTTCCGGCGGCTACCATGCCTTAGATACTATTTGGCAGCATTTTTAGGGCTAGGGTTAGGGTTAGGTTTGGACTGTCCAGACTAATACTCGAGGTCAGCGTGGGGTGAGGTGAGTTTGGCAACTTGGTCCCGAAGTAAGCTGGAGGATTGGTGTGAGACGGGGGTCTCGAAAAAAAATTATTTAAGGACTATAGTCCAAGCATAACTCACCTCATTTGTGAATTCAGAAGCCCACATGCTGCCAGAATATCGCTACGACCAAGTCACGGCTTTCTATAAGATTTTGCATACGTTCTCGCTTCCAGATTTCTTGACGGTAAGATTATTGTTATTTTCTAGCTTTACTCTATGCTTAGCATGGATAAGAAATTCTTGCATTAGAAAATATTCATATTTTAATTTGTATTCATCTTCTTGCAACATGGGTAACCTATGCTCAGCATAGGTGCCTGCACCAGTCCTCTCCTTTAATCTATGCTGAGCATAGGTTGTGCTCGGGTCCTTAGTAATATCCTATGCTCAGCATAGAATTCCGGCGTTATTTCTTTATTCTTACCACGGTTCGACCTATGCTGAGCACAAGTTGCATCTCTGGTCCTCTTCCAACCTATGCTTAGCATAGGTTAGCAAGCAAATAGCGAAGACGTCCTATGCTCAGCATAGGTTGGACAAGAGCGCGCGTGTAACGACCTATGTTGAGCATAGGTACTATGTTGAGCATAGGATGTCTTCGCAATTTGCTTGCTAACTTATGCTGAGCATAGGTTGGAACAGGACCAAAGATGAAAGCTATCCTCAACTTAGGTCGAAAGGAGGTTAGAATTGAAGAATCTCGCCTCCGTCCTATGCTAAGCATAAGTTGTTAGTAAGGACTCGACCACAACCTATGCTTAGCATAGGTCGCTACTCGTATTTTCTTGTTTTACAACGCTTTGTCTCAGAAAAGTGATCCTTTTGAGATGTTTTAATAAGAAAATATGTTGAATTTGTAGTTTTGTTTTTTAATTTTTTTTCACAAAAATGGCTTGTTTTATTAGAGTTTTCAGCATTTTCATTAAGATAGCATTTTAAATTTTCCTAAAATGTCTTTTTTTTTTTGCAGATTTTCAATTGTCTTTGATAATTTTCAAAATGTCGAGGATTTCTTTTAAAATTTTGGGGAAATCTCAAGATATTCCGTTAATAGATAAGAAAAAATTCATGCACTATTTCACCAAAGGGGTCAACAACACAAAGCTTTCGGAGCTTTTTATTCATTTAGCTGAGAAGCCTGGCAGAGGAGACTCACAATTCAAAGTTCAAGAAAGATTGCTTGTTGATCAACCAGATGAGGATCAAGAAGAAGGTTTTGTGAATATACTGGTAAAGGAGACGGATAAATCTCATTCTATTTTCATTCTGAACAAGACTATGATAAAGATCTGACTTTGTCAGGATGAGGCCATCAAAGCCTATTTTGATAAAGCTCTAGTTACTTTGGTGAGTAATTATTAAATAAATTTTTAATCATGTTTGTTTCATGCTTAGCATAGTTGTTATTAGATATAAAATTATTTAAACTTTTAGATTTAAGCTTTTAGTCATTATATTTTAAACTTGATTTTTGTTTCTATCCAGAGCATGAAGCAATGCTTAAAAATGGTTTTAGCTGCTATTGCTGAGAATAAAGATCCGGTCTATTCATTACGGAGTTCAAAAGGTGTATCTATTGGACCTCGCAAGCCCGCTTCTACCACTGCTCGGGTCACAAAGCCGGCCTCTGAAAATGTTGAGGATGAAACCGTAGCCGTCTCTCATCCCAAAAAAAAAAGATCTCATAATATTTCTGAGACTTTGCCCACTAGACCTAAGTCACGCCCAAAGACCATGGCTACACATCGCCATAAGTCCATCCCTTCTGCTGAAAGCAAAAACGCCACCGAACCATCTTTGTCGCTACCTGGTGCATCCATCCGCCCATTACAAGACAGCTCCGAACTTGCCAAATTAAGAAAGGATATCCATAAAACAAAAAAAAAAAAAAAAACAACTTTAATTTTAGACTTAAAACAGTGTGATAGGCCACCTGTAGACCCAATAACAGGAGGAAGGCCAATGGAAGTTAGAGAGCCTAATGAAACATATGTACATAATTTAAAAATAAAATTTAAAGATCATACACAAGTCATAGTTACTCCCTTTGTTGTTTTGGTTGATCCCAACGAATGCAACGATGTTGCAAATTTTGATTTTTCTTTATTAGATTCATATCATTTTTTTGTTCTTGGGGGGATACACGGTTTACAAGCTCAAAAACAATTATCTCAAGAGTATCCCCATATCCCAAGCTTTCGAACTGTGAGTGTCATTGCATTTGCTGGCCTGAGAGTGGAAGAAGCGAAATTATTGGCTTGGGACCACAATATTGATCAACCGGATGAAGATGACCGTGATACAAAGATTTCGTTTTTTTCACAAAGAATACATGAGATTCTCGAAAGCAGGAGATGTGAATCAACTTGAGCTGAAAGCATTATGTGTTCAAGAGACAGGCCTGTCTTTTGATTCAAAAAATCCTATGTAGAGCCTTACTAAATATGATAATTTTTTTCAGCTTGCTTTTCGCAGTGGCCATGTAATTTGTTTGGCTATGCTCGTCATGGAATGCTCTGGTCATAATATATGTTATAATTTTCTTAAATTTTTTTATCAGGCTACAATTTTGCACTCAATTTTAATATTGGTTAAATTCTTTATCAATTAAATTTTATTTTCTATTTCAGGTTTGGGCCCTTGTTGATAAATTTTTTGATAAGTAAGAAACTTTTCAAATAATAGGCCAACCTGCTCAGGGTGTCTCAAAGTCCAAAAAAAAAGTTGTGAGCACTGAAACTCTGAAGCCAATCTCTACTGAAATTGAAATATCAGAGTGGAAGAATATGCAAGGGATTAGCTCTTCAGAGCTAATAATAAGTGTTCTTTCAAAAGTTGCCGATGTATGGGAAAAGAATTTCAGAGGTAATAATCATAATTTAAATATCTATTTTCATGTTACCTTTTTTAATAAAATGATTTTCATAATTTGGTTGGATTTTTAACAATTATATTTTTTAAATGCAGGCACAAATTATTTATGAAAGTTCAAGAAGCCCTTGTGAGAGGGTTAAATTGTCAAGATTTCGATGAGTGCCAAAGGCTTTATCCTCTGAGCAGCCGAAATAAAGCCCTAAGTCCATTTTTTATTTTGTTTAGAGACATGGTATTTATTTCACCCATGCTTAGCATAGGTGCTTATTAATTGTTTCTTTTCTATATTCTATGTCTCTTATGCTAAGCATAGTTTTTTTTTTTATTTAATTATTATTTTTTGATAAGTTAAGTCTCCTATTCTATTTTATATTTTTTTGTCTCCCATGCTAAGCATTGTTTTTTCCTTTTCAGTCTCTCGAAGACAAAAAAAAACAAAGTTCTGAGACATGTTCTGAAGGCAAAAACAAAAAAAAGGGACAGGAAGAGATTGGCACAAGGTGAAACCATTGCGGAGGAGGATTCATTAGAGACCTATCTTTCCAAAAGTGTTGGTGATCAACCATGCTTTTACTCTGTTGAGGAGGGCGATTGCAGAGAAATTTCAAAATTTTTAAGAAAAAAGCCTTATACACTCTGCATCGTCTTTCAGATGAAAGAATTATTAAATGATGATATTTTTTTCAAATTCACTGAAATCCATAGTTTATGCAGGGCTTTCTTGAAGTCACAACTTCTCCAATTTGGAGAGTTGTTATTTTTCATTCTTTTTGACAGTCAACATCAATACCTTTCTATAATGCGGGAATTGAGAATGTTGTGTGGTAAGTTCTAAAGTTCCTGATTAATCAAGTCATATTTTAATTCATAATTTTATTTTAAATTTTCTATTTTAAAATTAAAATTTTAAATTGATTTTACTTGTAATGTTCCATGTCAAGTACAGGCCCAATGTCAAGAACTCGGGAGGAGCTCGACTTTGCAATGAAATAGAATACATAACCATCGGTTATTATTCTTTGGATAACAAACGTTCGATGTTGTATTATAACACTTCCGGACTGACAAGTTTTGGAAACTTGTTCCAATATCCAACTGTGACAAAGAATTAAAAAAATCCAATTACGGGTTCCGTGGCTTGTCCCTACCAAAAGCCACAACAATTAATTAATCATTTAATTGATATTTTTTCTCACCTAGCTAATTGAGTTTTAGATTTATTTAGCGGTAGCGGCATACGAGCGCATATGCTATTCAGAAAGGCAGACATGTTTCTGTAGTAGATTTAGATACTAGTTTAGTTGATTTTTGTAAAAATGAGAATGAAATATCTTTCAATTTTGCCAAATGAATTATCTGAGATGGGAAAGAGTTTGGACAGCGAGGATACGATAATTCCCTTGTCCAAGGAACCTCAGCCTCTTGCTAGTGGAAACGTAGATGACACAGGAGAATTTGCTGATGTCTTGGTTAAAGATTACAATGTAGTAACTGTAGTCGAGGAAATTGTAGAAGAGGTGCCACTTGATAGTATAGTGGCTACTCAAAAAAAAGCAAAAGAAAAAGATGTAAATGACATCGATGATTTTTCGGAATAAAATTTTTTCTTTTGTTTTAAAAAATAATTGTGTTTTTATTTTTTGATGTATTGTGTTTTGAATTCTTTTTTATTGATTTAATATTTTTAAATTTATTTTTGAACGATTTAAAACTTAAAATTTGAAATATTTAAAAAAATTTAACATTGATAATTATTACCAAAAATTAAAATTGTAATGATTTGTCAAGTTTACAATATTTTAATTTTAGATGTATTTTTATAATATTTTTTGTAAAAAAAATATTGCTAAAAATTATAAGAAATGAAAAAAAAAAATTAGATTTTTTTCAGGGTGATTTAAATATTATCACAAATAATTTAATCACGAATATTGTGAACTAATTTTATTTGCGTTTATTTAATGTTTAAATATCTAATAAACTTATGTGGGTGTAAGTTAAGATTTTCAAAATTTTAGAATTTCAAAAATTATTGATTCAAATTTTTAGCATAATTTAAAAAATATTATTTTTGATACAAGATTTGTAATTTAGAAAACTTTTTAAATTCAAAAAAAAAAACTATAACTTTTGTTTTTAGTAAGCAAATTTTTTTTTTAGGTATTTTAGTGGTTGTGTATCTAATGATTTTATTTTAAACAGTATTATTATTTAATATAACCTAATTTTAAGTTATTTATAAAAATCTATTGACCAAATTTTTGTAGTTTAAATTATTTTTTGCAAAATACAGTATTTTTTGCAAAATACAGTATTTTTTTACCATTACAATATATTTATTTGAAGCATTTTAAATTTGGATACTTTTTAAAAAAAATTAATGAATTTAAAAAAAAATGGGTTATTGGGTAATCTTGAAAGATGATCAGCCAAGAAATGTTGTAATCCTTTTCGAACAACTCCTCAAAAGTTGAATTCTAGAAGAATCAATAGCCATCGTGCAATTCTTCTTGTTTTACATGGTTTATTTAGTAGATACAGGAGAGTGTGATGGTCGGTATAAAAAACAAAGAGCTGGCCTACCAAATAATGACAAAATTGTTGAACCACATAGACCATTGCTAGTGCTTCTCTATCAGTTGTGAATGATTGACTGCAGCTGGAATCAGTTGATGGCTTAGGAAACGGATTGGAAAATCCTTTTCGATCTCTCCGGGTTGCGTTAAAAACACACCAATGACATACTTACTAGCGTCCACGTGCTCCTTGTTGTAATCAGGCACGCGAAAAATTGGTGCGGTGGCTAAAAGCTTGTTTGAGGTCTTCAAAGGCTTTAATGCGTTCTTTTGTCCACTTTGGATCAGTAACGATTTTGTATACTGACATTGCCTTATTGGCGTAGTGCTAGTAAAACATAAATTTCTTTCACGGTGTTTGGTAGCGGCATTTCCATAATTACCCTGACCTTTTCTAGATCAGTAACTATACCATTTCGAGAAATAATATGGCCCGGTACCACACCATGAGTAACCCAAATCTGACACTTTTCGGGATTCAATGATATTTCCAACCTTCGATAGTGAATTAATATTTTTTTAAGAGCATCGAGATGCTTATCTCCAGATGAATGTACACCAAGATCATTGACATAAATCTCTAAATTCTTGTGTAAAAGATCTTTGAAAGCGCATTGCATCACCCTTTGGAATGTTGATGGGGCATTGCAGATCTAATGGCATAACTATATACGCGAAGGTGCCAAACTTTGTAACAAACACCATTTTGTAACGATCTTTAGGAACAATCTAGACTAAGAAATACCCACTAAAACCATCCAAAAAGCTAAAAGCTTCTGCTCCTACCATATCTTCGAGGATTTGTGTGGATAGAGGTAACGAAAAATGATATTTCTTTGTCTCATCATTGAGTTTTTTCAAATCTACACAGATACGGAGTTTGCCATTTTTATTTGGTACCACCACAATTGACGATACCCAACTTGTATGCTTGATTTCATAAATGAAACCAACATCAAGAAGCTTTTGAAGGTCTTCTCGGATCTTCTCTCTATAGACAGGGTTGGTGCGATAATATTTTGCTCTTATAGGTGTTGCACCATCTTGCAATGGAATCGTGTGCACTGCAATTTCGGGAGGTACCCCCTTTATTTATTTATAATTCCATGCAAACACATATCTATATTTGCACAATAACTTTTCCAAATTCCATAACTGGGTTGGATTCACACAAGCCCCAACATCGTGCACAAAATGATCTATATCCTCATCACTATTCTCGAGATTTAGAGGTATTATCATTGTAGGTCCCTCAAAAGAAGTTGATGGTGGTTGAGGTTCTTGTTTTGGCTTTACCAGACTGAGGATCATGTCATCAGTCGGCAACTTGGGGTAAAACCATTATTCTACAGATCACACGTCTTGGAGCTAGATTCAGCAAGATGTCCAGCTATGGCAACGGGGTACCAATGCGAGTATCCTTAAAATGTTGTGGAACATCATATATTGGATCATCAACTATCTTTGATGGAATTTTAGGAATGTCCGCTAATGGTTTGCTTTTAGATGATGAAGCTTGGCTAGAACATTTTGGGTTTTTTCATGCATTTGCAATTGCTTATCAATCAACCTTACATCAACTTTTGTTTTGTTTTTTAGCATGCGAGATGTTTGTGTACTCACAGTAGTAGGCATGCATAGATTTTTATGTGTTTTTTCTCAAACCAAGTCTTCGTTAATGGTGTTTAGGACTTCATAGATAGACTTTTAACTTACACTTATATATAGAGAGTTTCTTGTTTTTAAATGTTCTACATGAGCCAAAGATGAAGGAAGTTTAATTTTCTTCGGTATACGACATCTTCCTAATCGCTCTGGATCTAGTAAGTAGATAGTCTAGTCGTCAGATAACTCATCATCTTCCAATATAAAAATGCCATCCTCACTGGTGGATACTTCAATAGCAAAAGTGTATTTAGGTATCCATTCAATAGGGAGTGCATTTATCATATACAAGGGTAAAATGAGAGTGTTGATATTGGTGGAGTTTATGGTTACATTGACTGGGTCTTCTTCCTAAACTTCTTGTTCACAATGAGTGACGTTGACACAATCAATGGTTGCTAAAGCTTTTGACCCCAATTAATGATATTAGTGCTCTGCACATAATGACCCTTTATAGTTGTGTCGACACTTTCTGGGCCATCATAGGTAGTTGAAGACCAGTCATCTTCGGTTCGTGTAGGATTTATCTTACCCGTGGCATCGACAAAGATTCTTCTATAATTATCTTATTTTTTTTCCAATCTTGCCATTTCTAACCAAGGTGTCCCAAAAAGAAATTTATAGGTGTATGGTTCATTAGGAATGTCTAGCACAACACACTCTATAGTGAATATCAAACCTGCAATTCTAATCGGCAAATTAGTTATGTGACCTGCAGGCGTCGTCATTCTTTGGTCTACCATTCGTAACTTCTACTTAGGCTTTTCCAATGTTGTTATTCCACATGCCTTTGTTGAGGATAGGGCAATAATATTCATGCCAAACCTAGTATCCAGAATGGCTTGTACAGATGGATAAGAATTATAGTGCACAGGTAAGGTGATGTTGTTATCTTTAGCAACACCAATGTGAAGTAGGCTCATATCTACGTTATGACCCACTTCATTGTTTTCTACTTGCCTTAACTCATCTTGGATATCAGGCTGTTGGGAGCTCTACAATATGGCATCTCTCAGAGGCTTGGAAAACTTCACAGCCGTGTAGAAGGGCATAGTGATCTGAGCTTATAAGAGATTAGAATGAACTTGTCCAGGAATGACCCATTCTGTGATTGATTTTGAATACTTAGGCTGATGCATTTGGTGCTCAGCTACGTGCGCCTATTCTTGGCGGAAGTGCACTACACTGTGTGTTTAAATTTTGCAGGACCTAGATACTCGACTACATATCACAGACAATGTAACAATCAATCAATCAATCAATCAAATGCAGCTCAACAATTAGAGATGGACAAATAGAATGTATTTTGTATTTGATTGCAGAGTGAGTCGGTAGTGTCTCATTCGTTGGTGGCCTGACACTCCACTTACAAAATTTGCTATGTTGTATTTATGATCTATCATTCTAGTATTCTATCCTATACTTATGTCTCAATAGATGAGATTACAAGATAGATTAACTAGCTATTACAAGAGAGGTTTTAGCTAGAACATTGGTTAACTAGTTCTCTAGTAACATATCTTTTGGTGGTTGGGCATGATGGGCGGATAGTCTCATGTCCGTCAGCGGGAGGCCGATAGTTCAGCCTTGCCGTACAATGTCTTCTGTTCTTTGTCTTTGGTTTGGAGGTCCGATTTGTAGGCCTCTTCAGGAATGGCTGCTTTGTCGGTCACTTCGAGGACTTCAATTTCGGGCAACACCAAGTAATGGTTGCATGAGTTCATCATTTCCAGCACTCCCTCTTACACGATGCAACCTTTTCTTTTCTTATTCAATTCCCATTGATTTTATGTGCTTTGTAAACAGTGGTTTGTCCAGCGGCTTTGTGAGCAGGTCTACAATCATTTCTTCTGATCTTATGAATTTAGGTGCATGAGCCTTCTTGTTCGATCTCTTTTAATTTGCAGCCCCATACATTTTGTTGCTTCTTTTAAATCTGTGATCTCATAACTTGCAGATATCTGACTCTTTGTATCATTGATTAACATCAAACAACTTCCTATCATTAAAGAGTCATTTGCAAAATTTTTGAAAATCAAAAATTTATTTTCTATACTACCAAGCTCGTGATGCTTGCTTGAGACCATAGATACATCAGTGTAGCCAACAGGCGTACTCTCGATTGTTCGGGTCTTCAAATCCTTCAGGTTGTTTCATGAAGATCTCTTCCTCTAGGTCTCCATGGAGAAAGACTGTTTTGACATCGATCTGGTGTACTTCCAAATCATATTTTGTTGCATAGGCAAGGATTAGTTGAATACTCACCATTTTGACCATAGGTGAGTATGTGTCGAAATAATCAACACCATACCTCTGCTGTAGTCCTTGGCAACAAGTTTGGCTTTATATCATCCAACACTTCCATCTGACCTTAGCTTTCTTTTGTATACCTATTTGTAGTCGACGGTTTTCTTTCCTTCTAGAAGTGGCTCTAGTGTCCGCGCCTGATTCTGCTTCATCGACTCCATTTCTTCCAACATTGCTTGCTTCCAAGATTCTCCCTCTGGACTCAGGATAGCTTCTCGATATGTCGTCAGTTCTTCAGCGTAGCTGCAATATTCGACATATGTGTCTTCACTAAACTAAAGATTATCGGTGTATCGTTCAGGTTGTCTTCTTATTCTTGTCGACCTTCTTGGTCCGACTTGTCCCTGCTGGTTTAGTTTTTCTTTTGTTTCTTCATCTGGTTGGTCTTCACCTTCATGCTCTGGAGTTTGTGGCTCGACATTTTGTGTCGATGTCTGTCCTCAATCTCCTTCTTGAATTGGCAGTAGTGTGAAGATTTCATGACCTTTAATTTCCTTCGTTCTTCAAATGCAAAAAGAAGGATAGATCAAAGCTCAAGTGCTTATATTGTGGCATCAAACGACACTTTGCAAGTGAGTGTTACAAGAAGAAGAGAAATCAAGGAGACAAGCAATGTAATCTTACTCTTGATGAGGATGGTTTGGATGTTCAAGATGCAAATGATGATGCTTTTGTGATATCTTCATGTATGCTTGCTAATGATGAAGAACTAGATCCTTGGTGGATAATAAGTGGAGCAAGTTCACACATGATCTTTCAGAAAGAGTACTTCACTCCTTTGTTGGCATATGGAGATGACAAGAGACTAATCTACACGGCCAATGATGGTGAGTGTGCAATCAAAGGGATTGGCACAATTCATATTTCTCTCTCTACAAATAGGAATGTTCATTTGGTGGATGTCTTGTTTATTCCATCTATTACCAAGAATTTTCTTAGTGTGAGTCAAATGCTAAGTAAAGGCCTCAAGGTGGAGTTTGATGGAGATGATTGTGTGATCAAAAGGAAGGATGTCTTGGTTGGAAAAGGTGAAAGGCAAGGGAAGTTGTTCAAACTAGATGCTTGTGTTATTGCTAACCAAGTTGGATGTGTTGCATAAATACCTATTCAAGAAGTTTGGCATAAAAGGATGGGACACCTCAACTTCAAGTCATTTGAGGTAATGGCTAGAAAGAAGATTGTGATAGGTCTTCCAAGTTCCTTAAGTGGCATCAAACATGTTTGTGAGTCTTGTGCTTTGTCTAAGTCACATGGACTACCTTATACTAGATCTACATCTAGATCTACAAAGCCTTTTCAAGAGTGTCAGAATTGGTGAACTCCTGCAACTTTGTCGCAAAGCAAACAAGAAACGAAGGTCGAACGAGAACAATTCGTGACAGTCAACGTCCCTTGACTCAAAGCACAAACGATTCGCGAATCATTCATGGATCATAAACACACCTCCAGGACCGCAAACCGCAAAGGGACCCATAAACAAAAACTATGAAAAGAAACAAAAGGAACGAAGACAAACGAAGAGAAATCTTTCGCACTGCCAACTGGCAACACAACGGGCTTCACGCCTAGCTGAAACGAATAGCAACCATGGAGACTAACTAACTAGTTGATTAGCATTAACTAGTCGTGTGATTCTACATCTAGCTATCTTGTAAGACTCCACACAGTGGAGGTATAAATGATCCTCACTGGATCATAACTAAATATCAGAAAACAGAGCTCTGTAAGAGACAGAGAGAAACATAATGAGTAGAAGAGAAAAGCAAAATACTAGAGCTATGCATGAAAGTCTGCCAATGAGCTAAACACAGCGAAAAAGAGCAGAGTGTCATTCCACCAATGAGCAAGACAAGGACGATATCACTCTAAAACTAAATAGATAATACAGTTGCTCTATTTTTGTGTATCTCCTTGTCTTGTGCTGTGTGTCTTGATTGCTAGAATAGAATGTGTTCTGTGATGTGTATCACGTGTTTGGGATTCTGTGAAAGCTTTTGCGCAAAAGAAAGTTCAAAGAAAGAAAATCGTTCACGAATAAGAAGAGAGAGAAGAAGAAAACAAATCACTCTCGCTTCCTCGACACGTGGATCGTTCCTAGTGGTGGTAGATCAACAATGATCCTGATTTTTGATAGGTCTGTGGCGATCCCGTGTCTAGATACTATATGGTCAAGAATCAAGCTATGTGTAACCCAAAATTGACATTTTTCTGGATTCAATGAGATCTGGAATTTGCAACATTTTTGTAGCACCTTCTCCAGATTGGATAAGTGTTCAGAGTCTGGTCCATGCACGCATAGATCGTCCAAGAAAATTTTTAGAAATTTCTACAAATACTCTTTGAATGTCGTCTGCATGACTCGTTGGAAGGTGCTTGCGGCATTACAAAGTCCGAATGGCATCACCTTATAGGCATAGGTTCCTCATTCTGTGGCGAATGATGTCTTATGTTGGTCTTGGGGTGCTATCTTCACTTGGTTTTTTGGTGACAGCGTTTAGCGCCTTCAGACTCACACAGATCCGCATTTTGCCATTCTTCTTGGTTACTATAACTATCAATGATATCCATTCAGTGTGTTTAATTTCGTAGATGAAATCTGCATCTAACATCTTCTGCAATTTCTGCTTGATCAGCTTCATGTAGTTCGGGTTGCAATGGTAGTAACGATTCACCTTGGGGACTGTTCCATCCACCAAGGGTATAGTGTGTTGGACTACTGTTGGTGGAATGCCTTTCAGGTCACTGTAACTCCAAGAAAAACAGTCTTTATATTCCACCAACAACGATCGTAGTCTCTTGAGCTGTGTGGGCGTTAATTGCTCTCCCATGTATACGATCTTTTCTTCGTCACCTGGCTCGGCAAGGTTTATGGGTTGCGTTCGCGCAGGTCCTCCAAAGACTTGTTTCGCTGGTGTCTGACTTTGATCAGGTTCTTGCTGGGCTTGCGGCATCATAATTACCACGTCGTCCAAGGTATAATTCTTGAAGGTCTCAGACATCTCGTGAACTAGTGCTGGTCGAGATTCCACCTTCAGCATATTGATCTTAGCTCGACTGGCCATCTTTTGATTTTCCGTCATCTGAGAAGAGGATGACGCTGTATCAGAGCTCATCCTGATTGACTCCAAAGAACTCAACACCTTCTTTTTGCCGCTTTTTGTCATCTTGATAGATTTGTCCTTGTTGTCTTTCTTCAGAACTGGCATGACATTCGCCTCGTGGTTGCGAATATCAACATCCATTGCAGCTAAAACTTCTTCGGGTAGATCACTCCATCGGATCACCTAGTTGTAGCGTTGCTTCAACTGGTTCTTCTTGTTCGTAAGTGCCCTTGGTGGATCTATCCTTGAAACTTTTGCCATAGTAGATTTTTGAGACGGTTGAGCTAATACTTTTTTAATTCCGTAACGATCTGGGTCCATGTGTTGTAGGACCTACTCATCAGTCAACTCAATCTCCTTGTTATAAGTCAGAGCATGTTGCCAAGGGACTAAATCATCATCCACTGGGTTCTCAATAGATTCCATTGATAGCCACGCTGCGTTTATCATATTCACTCCAAATGTAATTGGTGTGTCCATGGTGTATCACTTGGATGAAGATGTGTTGGATTTAGGATCTGATTCATATTGACATGCTTGGCAGTCAATCGTTGCTAATGCATCCGTCCATCTCACGACATCCATCTTTGAATTGTAGTGACCACTCTTGGCTTGCCTTGGGCGATCTATCGTGTGATCTGTTGTGGATGATCCGTCATCAGCCTTGGGTGCAAGTGGTTTCACCGCCCATGTGGTTGGATTGACCTTTACAGTCTACTCTGTGTTCTCAAAGGTGAGTTTCCTCGTACCCCAGTTGCGTATTACTTGTGCAGTCCTCAACCATGGTCTTCCCAATAAAACACGATATGAAGATGGAGATTCAAATATATCCATAACTACAAAGGTGATCACAAACTGCATGCCTGCTATTTTTACAGGGATATCAGCAACCACACCCTTCGGTTTTACACAGGATTGATTCGCTAGCTTGATGGTGAATCTTGCTGGCTTCAATCCCTATAAACCTCACTTTTGATACGAAGTAGTGGAGATCAAATTGACATCGGATCCTCCATCTACCACTGCTGCCTCGTCCTCAAATCTCTTGTGTTTGATTGGCAGGGTGATGTTGTGTTCCTCACTCTCCCATGTTGCTCCAATGTGGAGGACGTTACTAGTCTCTTCGTAGCCCGTACAATATATGGGCTCTAGCGTTAGTGGCTCCGCATCTGCTCTGGCCCATTATACCAGAAGGCTTTTAGATTGTGCTGCAATCCGCAGTAATTCTCCGAGGGGTAAACTAACACGGCTCGCCAGCAGGCTTGTAAGCCTTTCAGTGGACAGTTCCTCGGGCTCCACCATGTGGAAATGTGGCTCATGACGATGCAATCGATTGTTCTGATCAATGCGCAATGATGATCTCGTTCATGGTTCTCATTCGTCATTAGTAGGAGGTTACATAGGGTTCTTTTTTTCTTGCTCTGTTTCCTCCGCTTGTACTCTTTGTACCCACTGCCGTATCTTTTGATCTGTCTCCTTTCTTCCCTATGGCGCTGAAGTTGAGAGTTGGTCATCAGTGACCGATGGTGGTGGTGAGGGAGCCACTTTCTTCCTCTTTTGTGTTTGCGTAACGGCTAACACAGGGGCATGAAAATGTTGTCTTTCCGGTGGCATCCCCGCTGGAACTATTGCCCGTTGTATTGCGATGAAGTTCAGTGGTGCGCTAGTTCCAGGTCTCAATGGAAAATTCTTGAAGTAGTGTCCATAACCACATTCTTGGAAAAAGGATGTACATTGTCTCTTGTAAGGACATTGAGCAATTCTGTGTTCTTCGCCACATCCGTAGCAGCCGTAATTTCTTTTGCCTTGACGCTGAGTTTGAGCTACATAGGCCGCAATATATTCATTTATGGAAGGATCCATATATGGTTCATCCGGCCCATACCATTTTTGGTGCTCAGATTGAGGTGGTATTGGCATCTCTGGTTCTGCTGCTGTCAAGTTTACGTGGGCCACTTGTTGATTGGCTGGCCCCGGTGGTGCAGGTAAGGCCATACGCTGTTGATTATTCGGTGTGTCGTACCTCGGTGCCGCATTTGGTGCCCCTTGATGATATACAAAAGAAGTCTGATAAGGACTCCTTTTCTGTTGGACAATCCGGGGGTTAAATGTGCAAAATGCCGTATCGTGCGATGTTGCATTGCACAAATGACAAAATCTATGAGTCAGTCTCAGATTTTGCTTTAGGACCAAGCACTCATTTGTTGTATGGTTTTGTGTGCATACTGAACACCATACATTTTTGCATCTGAGATATTGTAGCTGTTTTTGTTCTGGTAGATTTGGCGTTGCTGCTACAGCTCCTTGTAAGGCTTTCCGTTTTTTATCAAACTACGCCGTAAGCTGTTCCATCTGTTGTTTGTGTAATTTTGTCATCTGTTCCAGCAGCAGTTCTATTGATAGAGTGGAAGCAATTGATGATGATGATGCTATCAAGGGAGTAGGAGTATGGGTGGATGGATATTCGTCGTCTGATCTCTCATCCTCTTCTTTGAAGAGTAGCGCACTGCTCCCATCGTTTCAGTTCTCTCCTAATGCTACGTGGTAATCCCGCAAATAACCACATGATCACCACATGATCTGGAGTTAGGGCTGCACTGCACTCGGATCATAGGTGTTTGAGCCATTCAATATAGTCCTTGACTCTTTCTCTTTTTCCCATCTTGACCTTGCTGAGCAGGAGAAATGGGTCTTCTAGGAACTTCCTTGGTTTAAAGCGTGTGATGAGAGTCACTTTAACCGCTTCCCAAGTGGATTTTTCTTCCTCAAACAAATTGATATCTTGAGCCACCGCTACTAGTGACATGGGGAACAACATCAACTTCTCTGTAGGTGTCCGATCGCCGTAAATCTCACAAGCTTGCTCGTAGATCTGGAGGAAGCAGATGGGATCTAATGATCCGTCGTATTTTGGTATCTCCATCCGAGGTGCCCTCCAGAGTGCTTGCAAGGGAGCGACAGGTACAGATTGACCCATTGGATCCATTGGCATTGGTTCCGATCTGCCTCTTGTTGCGCAACTGCTAATCTCGGAAGGTGTGGTGCTTGATTCACTGTCCTTCTTGCTACTGATCATCTAGATCTCAGATTCATCCGATGGTGGAGTCCAAGATAGTTGGATCTTGCTTGTACAATGGGATGCACTCTGGATCTTAAGGATTTGATCAATTTGATTGGTCGGAAGTGAAAATTAAGTCCCTTACGGTGGTTTTCCTTGATAACTTTTTACTCCTTGGACTAATTGACCTGAGATTTTGACAGTAGTTGGATATGGTGTAGATCTTTCCACTTATATAGTCTGCGAGGGTTCTCTGGTGCGAGGGTTGGTTGTGCGAGGGTTATTTAGCTATTTTGTAGACAAAAAACTTTGATATCTCTCAAATCATTGGGAAGTAACTCTCGCAAGGATCACAGGAGCTAACTCTAGCCTGGCTCTGACTCTAAAAATCTCTACAAGAGTTAACTCTCGCATAAGGTGAAAACTATTTGCGAGGGTTCAAAACCATTAATTTGGCTTGATCTTCACCAATACTCAATACTAACTCTTGTAGGCCTCATCACTAATGTAAATTGTCATTTTGGATCGATTGGAGTGGTCTGCAAGAGTTCTCTCTGAATGGATTTGCTAGATCTTCATTTTTTAGTGATTTTTTAGCACTTAAACTCAATTTTCCTGCTCATTGGAATCAAACTATCTCTTGCAGGCTCTTCTGTATCTTGGTCTCACTGAGATGAAACTTCAGAATTCTCTACGAGGGTTCTTGCCTACTAGAACTGAAAATTTTAGTGTCTACGAGGGTTCTTTGGTATTTTTCCACCTTTTTTTCACTGGAAACTCTCACACAGGCACTTAGACAATGAACTAACTCTCGCAAGTCTCTTTGTGTCCTGGTCTCACTGAGATGGAACTTCAAAAGGCTCTGCGAAAGTTCTGGTGAAAATTTGCATTTTTTTGAATTTTTACAAGGGTTTTTTGAATTTTTTTATGGTTTTTCTCTGTTATTTTGCAAGCAGCTTGGAACTAGCAGGCTTCTATGCAGGTCTGGGACATTACCCTGGAGCTGCTGCCAGTCGTGCGAGGGTTAACTCTCACTAGGTTTGGAGAAAACAAAATCTGATGGAAAATTTGGCTCTTTTTTCCTCCAAACTGCAAATTGGTGTGTCTTTTTGGTTTTTTTACTGGTTGGTTTAAATTTCAAGGCCTTAGAGACTGTTCAGGGCCTCCTCTACCCTCTCACACCTCCTCCGCTAGCTGTGAACAATCCAAACACAAAAATACAGAAAAACTCTAAACACCTAAAAATCAACCTAAAACTACTCCAAAAAGCAAGAAATAGCTAAAATGCAGCTATACTAGCTAGTGGATACCTATCCTTGGCAATGGCGCCACTGTAGGGTTGAAGATCTCGCGTTGTAGTAGCCCTCCCACCTGTCAACAAGGGTTAGAACACTGGATAGGTGCCTAACTATAAATAGATGCTACTTTTAGATAGTTCTCTACTTTTTCTCTAACTCTATCATCACTAACACTACACACCCCTAACTCTACTCCACTAAACTAACATTTATCATGATTTTAGAGAGAATGTGAAGAGAAGAGTAGAAGAAATAGAGGGGAGAAGAGAGAAAGGGAGTGAGGGTGGAGGTTAGCTCAAATGCTCCTTATGCTTGCGAATGCAAAAACTTTCACTATGGAAACCAGAAACTTGCAGACTTGAGAGCTAAAGGAAAACACAATCAAGCACATTAGCAGGTAGTGAATAGCAAGTGAGAATGCTTCTCTCCAAAATTTGGTAGAGTTTCCTCCTTCTGATTAAGCATGAAAATAGAGTACATGAGATGCCTTTTTATAAATGGGGAAGGCCCTTGCCCCAAAATACTATTGGCTAATATGTACACTAATCCTATCCATTCATCTTGGACCCAACTTGATCCAAAGGTCTTAAAAAAGGACATTGGATTTCACATGATTCATGTGAGTCTCCATTTGGACCCAACTCTAAAATAATAGACTTATAAGTTTAAAATGAATTTGGGCCTCAAGTTTTATTTTAATTACAAGGGGCTCTTATTTCTATTTACAATCGCCTTGCGTGCTCATTGGGTCATGGGCTTATATGTGCATGAAGCCATGCCCTCGCGACACATTTATTGACTCATTTTCTTATATTCGCTCTATGTTGGGAATACCCCCAACAGCAAGAAGTCAAGCAAGCAATTAAAAAAGCAAGTAGAATTGAAAAAGATTCACAGAGAAAGACAAGTTCTACAGATGAAGAAGATTGTCATTTGACACGATGCCAAATGTTTGTTCAAATGTTTGCTATTTTTCTAACACTATTGTCAACTCTTTCTTCTTGTCCTCTCTCTCTATGCAATATGGTGGAAGTGTGCCCCGCCTGTCAGTTCTTTAGCACACTACTCGGACCTAGACTCCATCCTCACAATGGCAATGGAAGCTCAACTTCATTATCTGATCTATCAGGATTGTTCTATCTATTTTCTACAAATCTATTTTAGATCTTGATTTCTTGCTTATAGTTTGTAGATTATTTCTAAACTACTTCTACTCTACTGCGGACATGAAGCTATTCTAATGTACACAAGAAACTAATCTGTCCTACTATTTAATCTACAAGACAAAACAACCTACAACTACGACATATGTGAATCCTACAAAGTGCTTACTATGATTATCACTCAAAAATTGTAGTAAAAACTTTTCAGGGAACCAAGCACAAAGAAGCATCGGATCTTAATGTTGAGCATGATCTGCCTCCAAGTCCTGCATCTCTACTTGATTCTAGTCACAAACCAATTTTGAAAAGGAAGAAGCACCAAACATATTCATACAAAATGTATCCAAACAAATGCATGAATATGGAGCACAAAATGGAAATGCAAGTAGAAAGGTCTTCAATTAGTTTTGCAACAGCATTTCAGTACAATTTTCATGCCCCAGAACCCATGGAGGAGGCTCCTTCATATAGCCATGAGCTAGTTAACTCCAATACATAACTTTTGAGTTCCACCACTTGCTTTTTACTTTACAAGGAGGCCTCTTTCTTGAAAATACAACTCAAGTCTGGGAGGGCCCAAGTTACTAGCTCTCACATGCACCTTAGTCCTAACAACTAGTTCTCGTGCTCTCAGACTCGGCTCTCACCAACTCCACTGGAGACCCATTTGGTGAGGAGGCACTGCATCGACACCTCATGGTTCATGGAATTAGCTAACATTTGTTTTCTACAAAAGAGTTTTTATGGTCTTAAGCAAGCACCAAGGAGTTGGTATGCTAAGCTTAACTCTTTTTTACTTTCACAAAATTTCATGAGGAGTGAATATGATCATTCACTTTACTATGTATTTGTTGGAAATCAAGTTACTATCCTTCTAATATATGTGGATGACATCATATTGAGTGGAGGCAACAAGCAAGATATTGATGATATTAAGTTTGCACTCAAGGAGTTTGAGGTGCAGATGCTACATCTTGTAATACACCAATGGAGTCAAATTTAAAGCTAACTATAAGAGGTAATGAAAGATCCTTCAAGGACATTACTCTCTATAGGAAGCTTGTTCGTTCACTCATATATCTAACCATCACAAGACTTGATCTAAGCTACTGTGTTGGTACATTAAGTCAATTTATGCAAAATCTTAGTGTGGAGCATCAGAAGCTAGGCAAGAGGGTATTGAGATACATCTTGGGAACAAGAGATTTTGGCATTGTTTATGGAGGATCATCATCTAGCTTGTTTGGATTTTTAGATTCAGACTTTTATGGAGATAAAAAGGATAGAAAATCCATGAGTGCACATGCTATTTTCATAGGTGATTGAGCTATCTCATGGATGTCAAAGAAACAAGCTACTATCTCATTGTCATCTAGTGAGGCCGAGTACAAAGCTCTTACATCTTGCACAAAGGAGATGTTATGGATCACGAGGATGGTAAGTGATCTTCACTTGCTGGATTTTTCAGAGAGTTCAATCATCTCTTGTGACAACATTTTAGCCCAAAGATTGGAATAATCTAACGATGTACTCCATGTTGGAGCCGCGTGGGAAAGTGAACAAAAGAATATCACTCTGCCAATACAAGATAGACAATTTTCTAAAGAACTAGCCATGATAGATGGCGGTTCAGGAGTAACGTGATTTCTACAAAGCTATGTACAAAATGGGGCCTTACAAAGATTATGCCTACTACTTTTGCTATTAAGATAGCTGATCAAACAACAGTTCGTCCATGAGGAATGGTAGAAGATATACCTGTCACGATTGCAGAAGTACAGTTCGTCATTACTTTCGTCGTGATGGACTTACCAGAAGCACCAAATGTCTACCGAGTTCTCTTAGGACGTCCATGGTTATGAGTTGTGCAAGTAATTCATAACTGGGGTACCGGAAAAATCACTTTTGAAAATCATGAGCAGTTAAAGTTGATCCTACGACTTGGACTATCAAGCCAGTGGTTCAAAAAGTGGATGACGATTCAAGCAATCCTATCTTTCATGCAAGGAGCAAGCACATTGAGGTGACATATCACTTTATGGGTAAATAAGTCATGGCAAAGGAAGTGGAGCTTCAACGCGTTTCTTCAAGGAAATGTGTGGCTGATATATTCACCAAAGAATTGCAAAAAGACTTGTTTATGAATCATAGAACATCACTTGGTGTACTATCCAAATCTATGCTAAAACTTGTTGAAGAGGGAGTGTGAAAATTGTCAACTAGTCTCGACATTTTATTTGGCAATTTCGGAGGCCGAAATCTCAACTTAGAGATAGCTTTATATTTGTCAATAACGGCCTAAATAGTGATATTACTATTTTTGGCAAGTAGATAAGTGGATGAGATCATGTTTGGACCCATTCTTATTGGCTAATTTTGGTACATTGCATTTGGATTAGAGATTCTAGGTTTTTGGTGAAGTACCTAGAAGTTGCCATTTTAGGGCATACTTAGGAAAAGTGGCTAATTGACATTTAGGCTGTTATAAATAAATGTACCTGCATGAAAAAAAGATCATTGTATTCTCTTATGATGTGGAGAATTCACCTTTGTTGATTTTATGTCCATCTCTTATGGTTTTCTTATGATATCTTGATTTTCTTGTTGATCTAGCTTTCATATGTGTGGAGTACTATACTGTACCATTGTTGTACGAACAGTAATAGTACTAAGTCAGATCTAAGTGGTTATGATCAGATCTGAATTCTAGCATGTATAAAGTAATGATTTCTATGTTGTTGATGAATCTAGATGTGTGATCCAAATTGGCTAAAGGTCATTGATGAACTAATAGTATTTTGATCTTTGATTTTTAGCTGTATACACATGCATAATTTTGTATGCGTCGAGGTTACCAAGATGGACTAAATAATGAGACTAGTAGAAATGCATGGTCACTCGACCCTAGTTATTTTAAAAAATTTAAAATTATCCTTCTATTATCTAAGGTTTCATTTATTGCTTCATTTTAAATCGCTTGAGTCATTCTCTTATGAGATTGTCTCAAGGGATTGCTTTGTTGAAGAAGAATTTGTTGATCCGTTGTTGACACAATCTGAATCGCCGCCTTGCAATTTTGAAGATTTCCAACGAAGCTCTATCATAGAATAGCATTCGAATGAGGTTTCAACGAAGTTACAAGCAAGGTTCCAAAGCCCTGGTGGAGTTAGGGTTTAGGATCTAGAGGAGTGATGGTTTGGTCACCAAATTCTAAGTTCATGACTTTATGAGCAAATGGTCATGGAATGTACACATGCATAACTGTTGTATGCATCGAGGTTACCAAGATAAACTGTAAGGGAAAGTATTAGAGAAACTAACATTTGGAGAGGTTTATTCTCAAATGTGGTACTTGAGTAGAGGCAATTTCACCCCAATGTACATGTTGTATAGAGATCAACATATACTATTGAGACTACTAGAAATGCATGATCACTTAACCCAATTTTTATTTTTATTTTTTTTGAAATTATTATTAATCTTCTCTAAGGTTTCATTTATTGCTTCATATTAAATCGCTTGAGTCGTTCTCTTATGAGATTGTCTCAAGGTCTTGTTCCATTGAGGAAAAATTTGTTGATCTGTCAGTGACACAATCTAAATCGCCATCTTGCAATCAATGAAGCTCTGTCGTAGAATCGCATAGTCATGATTGTTAAGTAGACATTACACATCTATGCATGGCTAGTTATGGGTATGAAATACTTGAACATGAGCTAGAGTTTTATATCAAGCATCTAAGTTATGTTGGTTGATTGCACTAAAAGGTTTTATGGACACTAAAGACTTGGCAAAACAGTAACTGTGCCTACTCGTAAATGTCTATGATAACTGCCAAGTACTTCATGAGAGGTCCAAGGGTCCAAAGTCCCAAAGTAATTGTGTCAAAATCTAGCTCTGTTAAAAGCAAGCAGAGTAACTTGTGGACAATGTAAACGCCTGCTATGTTTTTTGGTTCTTGAAAAGAAATACCTTCCGATTAAACCGAAACTCATAAGTTTTTTTCTCGTTCGTATTCTTATTTCTAAAAAAAATGGAGATTGATCATCGGCTATTTTAAAATGATATGAAAGATATATATTTTTAGAGCTAAAATATTGTAACTTGCATTGAGCACCACTAGCTAGCTTGTCTTTTCATAGCTATTACCTGGTGCTTTCTAAACTATGGAATCCAGCAAAGTGTCTTATATAGACGTGAAAAAAGACCCTAAGAAAATTTGCCCCAACGACACTTAAAAGCTATAAAGTTCATATGATTGAACTAAACAATTTTTTATTCTTTTAATCCAAAAGTAATTTCCACTACTAAATGGACACTGGACAAGAAAAGATCACTTATGTATATGACTGCATTCTAGCCTTTAGCTTAGAGCAGCGGGTGCATGGGTGTTCGAGAAAACTTTCTCGGGACCCATGCTCTCTTAAGTGACATATAATTGAGCTATATATAAAAATAGACATCATATTTAAGCTATCTCAAGTGATATGCATGCACTCATCTCACCATTGTCCATGAGCAACCTCAAGTGACAAGGGAAATAATTCACCCATCTCAAGTGATAGACATCACCTTTGATCTTTACCATAAGGTAGATGCCAATTCCATCAATGAGTAACCAAATTTGAGCAATCTAAATGTCCCAAGCTTGAGATTGTCACGAAACGGTTTCGTTTTCATTGTCGCGAATGATTTTGTTTCTTTTGAGTTTTCTTTTGTGCGGAAGCTTCACAGGAACCTAGACACTCGACTACACATCACAGAACAGATTCCATTCTAGCAATCAAGACAGTGTAAGACAAGGAGATGCACAAAAATGGAGCAATCAATTATTAGTTTAAGTTTTAGAGCGAGATCGTCAGTGTCTGACTCGTTGGCAGCCTGACGCTCTGCTCTTTTGCTGTGTTTTGCTCATTGGCAGACTTCATGCACAGCTCTTTCATTTCTAGTCTTTTTCTTTTTTCTGCTCTAGACTCACACACTCTCTGTATCTTACTGTCTTTGTTATGATCCAGAAGAATAGTTTATATCTCCACTATGTGGAGTTTACAAGATAGCTAAACAGAGAATTACAAGACTAGTTAATGCTAATCAACTAATCAGTTACTCCCCGTTTCAGTTGGGCGTGAAGTTTGAGACTCCAAGCCTATTGAGCTGCCAGCTGGCAACGCAAAAGATTCCCTTTCGTATTTTTCGTTTCATTTCATTTCTTTCATTTCTTTTCGTTTTGCGTCGCTTTGCAGTTGCAGTCCTGGCTTCGCGAATCGTTCGACCTTCAAGTTAAGGCTCGTTGACTTTCACGTTGCGACAAAGTTGCAGAAGTTCACCATTTCTGACACTCCCTCCTGATCCTTGTAGCTTTGCATGTTTAATCCAATTGTCTTTCTTTGCTTGGCAAAGGGTGGCTTGTCGGGCGGCTTTATGAGTAGATCTACAATCATGTCTTCTAATTTTATATACTGGACCTAAAGCTCTCCTTTTGAGCATCATTTGTAGCCACACTACCTCGTTCACCACCTTTGAAGCTGCGACGTATTCAGCTTCGCAAGAAGACTAAGCTACCAAGGTTTGCTTTTTGCATATCCAGCTGATTGCAGCTTCGCATGCTATAGTATATCCTCCAGTTATGGACTTGATGTCGTCTTTGCAACTCGCCTAGCTTGCATCACTGTAGTGATGCAGCTCGAATCATTTTCTTTTGTTTTCAGCTCTATAGGCTAATCCAATATTCTGGGTATCCTTTAGATAAGGTAGGATTCATTTTGTCATTTGCCAATGTGCCATGCCAGGATTGGAAGAGAATTGGCTTAAGGCATAAATAGAGAAAGCTGGATTGGGTCTGGTGTGAAAAATACAGATCCTAAGTGGATCTAAACTCCAAGATCATTGGCTTGAATGCTTGCACTCCAAACTACATAAGCTAGGAATTGGCAACACATTCTATGCTACCTAGAATGCAAAGAACTTGATCAAAAAGCATTTATCACAAATGGAAACTTCCATAAACATCAAGTGCGGCCCAAAATAGCATTATACAGTCCATAATACATCAGCCTATCACTTTTGGAAAGCACCTAAGATCATACACACAAAGCTTGAACTCAATCACTACACAATGCCAACAATGGAAGGAGAACCCAATAGAAAAATCTCTCATTAAGCAAATGAATACAATGGATCTGCTCCAACCTGTTTCTCCACGGCCTACCTGCTATATATAGCTGAGAGAGATGACTCTCTCTCCTCTCTCTAGACCCTCCTTACCTAAAATATGCCCTATATAGGTAAAATTGGCATATATGTCCAAAATACATGAAAATGGACTCATTTCGAAGGTCTTGAAGTTTGACACTTCTTCATACTGAAAAAATACACTTACTAAAAATATCTAGACCTGTTTCACACGTGTGAAAAGTCAGATCCTAAACTATGTGCCATTTTTAGCAATTTTGGCCTAAAACTAGACAAGGAAATGTTGACAATTTTCACACTCCCTCTTCAACTTAACTTGCTAGTTTTACAACACTACTTTGTTCCAACTTAAGAATGATCTCCATCATCAGAATAGATCTCTTCTCAAGGATCCTAATATGTACAAAATAGGACACAACATAATTGATATAGATAATAGTGTCCATATAGGATGCTTCACTATTTCTTACATCAATTTTACATAGAATCATAAAAATGGTACATGTAAAAGAACATAGAATCTCAATTAATGAATTCCTCCATGTATCCATCTCTGGTTTCTCTGTAAAATAGCAGCAAACAAGTTTTAAATGAAAGTGATCAACAAGTGTTTGCATGCCTCCTCCACATTTCACTATACATATAGTGAATGCAACATGTATCTCCATGAATGAACTTCCATCACCACCTTGCCTTTGTAGATCTTCAATCCATGAAAGCCTTTGAGTGAATGAATGCCAAAAAGATGTGTTCCCTACTCCATTTGAATGACCAAAACCTGAACTTGAAATACTTGAAGTACCTCCACAAGATTTGCACACAACGCTTGATCCTACAATGTCAACAAGTTGCCAATTTGCCAACACTAGAATACTAGATCTTGAACTTTGTTCAAAAGAAAACATATTGACCACTTCAATACCTTTCAAGATCTGAATGAATTCATGTACTTGATCATACAAACCAGCAATGATAACTATTCCATCTCCAAGATCCAAAGGATGCAAAACTATGGAACTAGTTTTATTGAAATTTGACAATTTCAACACATTGACATAACAATGTTCATACATGAGATTAGGCAAGTGAGGTAGAGTAAGAAGACACTTCCTTGCAGCTCCAAAGACCTTACTTGAACCTTCAAGAACCTGTAAAAACAGATCCAAAATGCCTTGACCATTTGTCTCTTCTTTGATGCTTTTCACTAGCTTCGAATTGCCACTTGTCTCTTGGTGTTGATGAAGCAATCCAAGATCAACCTCTTGATCTTCCAATAAGACATCAAAGATCTTGCATATGTGAACATCTTCAGATCTGAAACTCTGAAGATACTCCCTCTCAAACACATGATTAAGATCCCACAAGATCTCATCAATGCTCAAATTTGACCCTTCACTATAGTTAGTGAAAACAATGCCACCATCATAAACCAAAAGATAGATTCCAACATTTCCATTTAACATGAAGTAGAGTAGGTGAAGATGAGTATCAAACCTAATCAAAACAGCCCTCTTGAGTTCATAACAAACCTCAATAAGCTCACCAATGATATCTCCCTTGCCTTGAAGAAGTTGCCACTTGAGTTGCTCCATGTAGTCTTCTTCAACCAACCTTTTGCCATCTTGACCATGAATGAACAATCCACCACAATCATAGAATGCTTTGAGTTGATGAAGAGATGTTAGATCCATGCTTTGGATCTTCCCAAGAACCACTCTTCCATTGCCCTTTCCTTCACAAGACTCCCTCTTAATGCTAGCACCACAAAAGTTAGAAACCTCCCTCTTGATAGTTGCACCATAAGAAGTAGAAGACTCTTGAATATTAGAAGCCAAGAAAAGAATCCTTAGTACCTTCAACATAAGAGTGATTGAAGTACTCTCTCTTTTCAAACATGAACTTCTACTCAATGATTTAGGTAATGAGTCATATGATAATGATTCTTCCTCACTATCGTTCATAAAAACATCATTCAAAGTACATCCTACTTTGAACACTTCACATACTTCTCTTCCTTTTGACTTGTGATCTCCCTCACCAAGTCTCATGATAGAAACCTTTGATCTACTCTTTTTATGAAGAAATGTGACACCACTTGTTGCACAAATGACTTTATCACAAAAAGATGTAAAAGAACCATTTCCTTCAAGCATGCTCAAAGCACCATCATCTTTTCCCACATGATTACATACATCAATATGAAAAGAATTAGAAGAACAACCATCTTCTTGCAAAGAATGACACTTAGCATCTCCATCTTTTTCCATATGAACAAACAAGTCATTAGCAACAATCACTTCCAAAGAAGAATCTTCATCAACTCCATTGATGAAGTTAGCTCCTTCCTTACCTTTTCCATTTTTGCACTTGCCATCTAGCACCATTGAAGAACCAACAAGCCTTGGAAGTCCATGAGTAGAAGAGTACAAACATGATGCTAATTTAGCTCCACATGACTCCATATGACTAGTAGGTAACACTAGTGCATCTTCAAGATCCAATGGATCCAAAAAATTGACCATAGATTCACCAAAGCTTGCCAAGTTAGCACAACAATTATCATCTCCAAGAAGTACATTAGATCTCAACCTAGATCTAGCATTTTGTTTCTTATGGCATTCATTTGCAAAATGTCCTTTTATCCCACAATAAAAGCACTTGAACTTTGACTTATTGTTCTTAGTAGAAGAGGAAGAGGAAGAGTGATCATCATGATCAAAGTTACCACCTTTGGACCATTTCCCTTTGCCTTTACCTTTGCCCTTGAATTTGCCTTTTGTGAAGAAAGCCTCTTCACCTCCACCTTGCAAGGATGCACCATCAAGCTTTGATTGCAACCTATGTTCTTCAGCCAATAAGATTTCTTGCAAGTCAACCACACTTGGCAAGACTCTTTGAATGGCAAAACTTTGCACAAGGTTAGCATGTTCATTTAGCAAACCATTCAACATAACTTGGACTATTTCACCATCTTTTATGTTCTCATCAATGCATGCTAAATCATCACTTAGGGACTTAACTCTCAAGATAAATGCATGAGCACTTTCACCCTCTCTTTGCCTACTAGAAAATATTTGTCTCCTTAGGGTCAATACCCTAGATGTGGACTTTGATTCAAAGAGCTTCTTTAAGGCATTCCATGCCTCACTTGCACTTTGACACTTTCCAACTTCCTTGAGAAGTTCATTTGTAACATTCATTTTAATGATATGAAGAGCCCTTTTGGCCTTCTTATCAAACCTTTGTTGCTCTTGAAGTGTGAGAGGTCTCTCTTCAATTTCTGCAACTATGTCCATGAGTTCATTCAACTCAAGTAAGGACTCCATCCTCACTTTCCAAGTAGAGTAGTTTGATGAACTCAACCTTTCACTAGACTCTAGCATGATCCCACCATTGGAAGCCATGATTCTAATGTTTCTTCAACTTTTAGGTTTTGTCCTAAAGCACTTAGCACTCACTTTTCTCTCAACAAATGATAGATAAAGAGATCTATGAAGATTTAGGACCCTAAAACACTTCTATCTTGAACCTAGATGGTTTCCAAGCATAGAAAGGAAGATTGAAACACATGCAACACTTTGCACACACTAAGAATGGATTACAAAATCAAACCAACCTGAACACACTCTTGCTTAAGCTCTCAAACTTTCCAGCAAGTGACCAAATCAAGTTATGGTGTGAAGAGTTACTTGCATTCTTAGAAAATACCCAAAACTAGGATGCCAAGATTACCTAGTAATGAACAAACTTGATCAACATATGATCAACACACTAAGATATTGATTCAACCTGTAAAACCACATGTAAACCACACTTCTAAAAGTTTATAAACTCCAGCAAGTGATAAATACAAGATTTAGAGGTGAATGAATGAGCACACTTAGTGAATCACAAGACTAGCTTCACTATCTTGTCAAATCTTGGTGTTTAGATGTAGATCTAAGATCACTTCACATGAGAATGTTCCTCAACCTGTTAAGAACCTGAAAACACACTTGCATAATGGTTAACACCTTCCAGCAAATGCTCCAATCAAATTACATAAGGAGAGTTACTTACATGCTCAACAAAGTACACCAAAATTTATGCCAAAATTGATGACAATCTTTACAATATGCTCTTCACAATGGAGCTTACAATATGTTCACCCAAAAAAGGGGATCTTTCATCCAAATGGGAACTTTGCTCAGCCTTTAGGAGAATTACAACTCACTCAAAAGAGCATTTGTCATCCACTTAAGGAGAAGTTTCATCCACTTAAGGAGAGTGTTCATCCAAGAATGGAGATTGTCAACAATAGGATTGAAAAGAACATTGTTAGTATTGAATATGCACAAGCCTCACAATCACAAATGATTAGGTGTTATGATCTGATCCAAAATAGTTTCTTTTCAGCCTCTGATCTTCAATAGACCTGAAATATGCTTTTGATCCACAAGTTCAACTCACAAAACAAAGGTTAGTAAGATTTGATCAACAAAGCAATGCAAAATCATGCTAGAACTTGATCAAACATCCAAATATCACCAAAAATGGAATACTTACTGTAAATAGAAGCCAACCAGCTCTGATACCATGTGAAAAATACAGATCCTAAGTGGATCTAAACTCCAAGATCATTGGCTTGAATGCTTGCACTCCAAACTACATAAGCTAGGAATTGGCAACACATTCTATGCTACCTAGAATGCAAAGAACTTGATCAAAAAGCATTTATCACAAATGGAAACTTCCATAAACATCAAGTGCGGCCCAAAATAACATTATACAGTCCATAATACATCAGCCTATCACTTTTGGAAAGCACCTAAGATCATACACACAAAGCTTGAACTCAATCACTACACAATGCCAACAATGGAAGGAGAACCCAATAGAAAAATCTCTCATTAAGCAAATGAATACAATGGATCTGCTCCAACCTGTTTCTCCACGGCCTACCTGCTATATATAGCTGAGAGAGATGACTCTCTCTCCTCTCTCTAGACCCTCCTTACCTAAAATATGCCCTATATAGGTAAAATTGGCATATATGTCCAAAATACATGAAAATGGACTCATTTCGAAGGTCTCGAAGTTTGACACTTCTTCATACTGAAAAAATACACTTACTAAAAATATCTAGACCTGTTTCACACGTGTGAAAAGTCAGATCCTAAACTATGTGCCATTTTTAGCAATTTTGGCCTAAAACTAGACAAGGAAATGTTGACAATTTTCACATCTGGTACAAACTGTAAGGTACATCGATCAAGTTTTGGTAGGGTATAATCTGCCATCTTCTGTTCTTCCTCTTCCATTTTTGGTCAATCTTGGCTTCAGCTATCATTGGTGTGGCCTTTTCTTTGTAGTCCATCATGTGATACTGCTTGAGCACCTTTTTGGCATATTCTGACTGACTCAAGTGCATTTCGCCCTTTGTTCGATCTGTTTTGATCTCCAGCCCGAGGCATTTCGTTGATTCTCCTAGATCTGTGATTTCATATCTTTCAAAAATCTGACTCTTCGTGTCCTTGATCAGCATCAATGGCCTCTTTCATCTTTTAGTCTAGGGTATGTGGACTCATTGAACTTCACATCTCTACTTGAAACAATATTTTTCGTGGTTGGATCATAGAGTCTGTACACTTGTGATCCATTTGAGTACCCGACCATGATCGTTTGCTCTAATTTGTCATCAAGCTTGCTTCTTTTTTCTTTTGAAATGTGTTTGTATGTTGCACATCCAAACACACACATGTATGATAGATTAGGCTTCCTACCTGTCCACATTTCATACGGCGTCTTATCTTCCAGTGTTGTCATTGTGGGTCTGTTCTGCAAGTGGACTGCTCCAGCTATTGCCTCAGCCCAGAATTGACTTGGCAATCGAGCCTGTGCCATCATGCATCTGGCTCTTGCGACTTCTTCTTTCTATGACACCATTATATTCTGGTGTGTATGCAGGAGTGAATTGGTGTTCTATCCCCTATTCTTGGCAGAATTTTGGAAGTTCTTTGCTTTTGTATTCACCTCCATTGTCAGATCTGATGATATGAATCTTCTTTGAGGTGTGTCGCTCTGCAAATTCCATGAACTTCTTGAAGGAATCAAATACTTCAGATTTTTTTCTTTAGGTAGTAGATCGTAGTCATCCGGGTATAGTCATCTATGAACGTCAGAAAATACCTCGAACCTGAGAGTAGAATCCATCTTCATCGGTCCACAAACATAAGAGTGGAAGAGCTCAAGAACTTTCTTGGCTCTTCGTGTGAATGGATTCCGATGTTGTTTGCCTTTCTGACAGGCTTCGCAGAACTCAGTTTCGGGCCTTGATATCTTGAGACCTATGACTATGTCTTTTTTGCACATGTCATACAGGCTCCTCATGTTCAGATGATACATTCTTTTGTGCCAGAGCTGATCTTATTTTTTTATGCATTTAATATGATATTAAAATTGTTGATTATCTTGGCCTGGTAGAGGTTTCCTTCTCTGCATCTGACCGTCAACAATTTGTTTGTCGTTTTCTCAATCATGCGGCATGTGTTGCCATCGAACAAGACTCGAATGCCAAGATCTACCATCTTGGAGACTGATAGCAGATCTTTTCTTAGTGAAGACACATAGAGTACTCCTGGTAGCTCTGCTTGGCCTGATAGTGTTCGCAACTGTAGAGTGCCGATGCCTTTGACATTGTGTCTGCACCCATCACCTAGAATCACTGCTCTGTTATTTTTGAGTTCTCTGAAGTCGATCAAGATTTTCTTGTTGCAGGTGATGTGAGACGTCGCTCCTGAATCAATGACTACATCGTAGTCTTGTTTGGTGTAGCTCGTTGAAGCTTCATCAAGTATCATGAAGGCTTTGTCACCTCTATCTGCATCCTTGGATGACTTTGCAACATTAGTCTTCTCAGATTTGTTCTTTCTTTTTGGGTTGAATCTGCAATCGTATACAGAGTGCCCCTTCTTCTTGTAGTGCATGCAAGGTATTGCTGGATTGAACCAGCATTTGTTGGCTATATGGCCTGATTTGTGACAATGATCACAGGAAGAAGACTGTTGATTCGTGGACTTCCTCCTCGAATCTGGGTTTGTTCTTGTTTTTCTTCTTTCCTTTCGTGAAGAGGGCCTTCTCTTGATCACTACTTCCTTCTCCTTTGTCCCTCATCAGTCTCTCATCAGCGACAAGACTGATTGTTTTGTCGAATGTCATATCTGGTAGACTCAGTATGAGCATTCTCAAAGGCTGATAGGATGTCGGTAGAGACTTCATGAAGTACATTAGCTGCTATGGTGTTGGGACCTGGTGCTCCTATCCTGATGCAGCGAGTTGAGCGAAGATCGTTTTGATCTTTTGAACGTGCTGATCTAACTAGTTGTCATCCCATCGTATGGATTGCAGCTGATTGTGAAGGTGCATGACTGAAGCTGCAATGCTCACTTCATACTTCTATTTTAATCTTTACCATACTGCATGGTTGCTTTCGTAGTCTTCAATCTACATGAGTAGATCTTTGTTTATGGACAAAACGATGATCGTCATTGCACGCTCATCTTTTCTGATCCATTCAGCTCTACTCGGTCTCTTTCTGGAGGCTGCACCTCTGAGAGTTCGGTCACCGACCAGATGCCTTGGCCCTTCAGAAGTGTTTTGATTTTGAGTTTCCATATCCTGTAATTTGCTCCATCAAGACTGATTGCTACTCTTGTCTGGATCGTTGTAGCCATATTGTGTTGTCTAGAAAATCACTGCCTAGATATCAGTAGTGATAACCTGGCTCTGATACCATGTCGCTTTCGTTTTCATTGTCGTGAACGATTTTGTTTCTTTTGAGTTTTTTTTTGTGCGGAAGATTCACAAGAACCTACACACTCGACTACACATCACAGAATGGATTTCATTCTAGCAATCAAGACAACGTAAGCCAAGGAGATGCACGAAAATAGAGCAATCAATTATCAGTTTAATTTTTAGAGTGAGATCGTCAGTGTCTCGCTTGTTGGCGGCCTGACGCTCTGCTCTTTTGCTGTGTTCTGCTCGTTGACAGACTTTCATGCACAGCTCTTTCGTTTCTAGTCTTTTTTTTTTTTCTGCTCTAGACTCACCTGTATCTTACTGTCTTTGTTATGATCCAGAACAATAGTTTATATTTCCACTATGTGGAGTTTACAAGATAGCTAAACAGAGAACTACAAGACTAGTTAATGCTAATCAACTAATCAGTTACTCCTTGGGCGTAAAGTTTGAGACTCCAAGCCCGTTGAGCTGCTAGCTGGCAGCGCGAAAGATTCCGTTTCATATTTTTTGTTTCCTTTCGTTTCTTTCGTTTCTTTTCGTTTTGCGTCGCTTTGCGGGTTTTGCGGTCCTAGAGGCATGTTTACAATTTGTGAATGATTCGTGAATCGTTCGTCCTTCAAGCACGTTGACTTTCGTGAATTGTTTGATTTTCGTGAATTGTTCGACCTTCGAGTTAAGGCTCGTTGACTTTCACATTGCGGCAAAGTTGCAGGAGTTCGCCATTTCTGACAGAGATTGATCGAGTGCAGTCGTCGTTGAGTGATAAGGACCAAAATCACTTGCCATACATCAAATTTGAGCCATCTTGACTGATGGAAATCGAATTTGAGCTATCTAAATTTCATAAGCTTGAGAATTTCAGCCACTCTAACTCTAACAATCTAAGGGCATTTTGTTGCAAAGAACTGATGCACAAGGTTATGCATCCTTGTTTAACAAGCACAGGTGCCAATGCCATAGTGTGAATGTAATTTGACTAACTCTTTCTAAAGCAGAGTAGTCTTAACAAGTAATGCAAGGGTAATTGCAAAAGTTGGAAACATGGAACATAATTACATAATTATGTCAAAGACATGACAAACTACATGAAGAACGAACTATACACAGCTCATTCTCAGCTCGCACACACACCGATTTTAATGGAACAACATGCCCATGGACGAAGAAGAAGCAAGCGATTCTATTTACCATTATCTTCATTGACATACGTTTCTGTTTCTCATGATCTTGATTAACGCTCCTCTTATTTAGCAGTATTTTCATTCACCTACGTTTCTATTTTCCCTTACCTTTGCAATGTGTACCCACATAGTCTCAGGCTATAATCTTGGGCTGAACCATGAGAGATGCGGGATGGGTGGATGATCTATAGAAAAGAAAAAATATTTTTGAAGTTGTGTCAGAATATCCACTCGTGTCTCAATGTGTCCACACTCTCTAACAGCTTTTCCTGACTAAGAACACACAAGAAGGGCTTGCTGGTTCTTTCTGATGAGCAGCTGTCGTTCAACATATCGATCAATGAAAGAGTTGAGAAAGGAGTGATCAACCTGGGAAGTTGCAGAGGCGCTTGTTGTGAGTGAATCGCCCACGCAAATAGTCAAGAAGGATGCCAGCAAATCGGTTGAAGATGAGATAGCCTTCAATCTCCAATTCTTTGCTTGCATCGTGGGTAATCACCGCGTCTTAATCCTCAGATTGATGGCCTCACTAGGAATGAGTCTAACCCATTATCTACAACAGACCCCAACTGCCCAAAAAGTATTCGTAAGCGATGGGGCAAGATGTGTGGATCCAGCTGATCCGGATCACTCTTTTCAAGCTAGCCCGGCCCCCATGAATGGCTTTGCACAGGACAATCTATGACAAGCACATAGCGAGAAGAACGGGAGAGCGCACACCAGTTTACCGCCGACTTTGATCATTAATGACAATGCCAGGCCACTAGTAAAATCAATATCCAATAGTAAAATCAATATCCAATGGTTGGCTTTGGTTACCTTGGCATCCAAAGTTTCTTTAGACTAGGTTGAATTCCCATTGCGTTTCTAAATCAAGGTTGAAGCCCCCATTGCATTACTAAAATCATGGTCATATGGCCCATTGCTAAAGTCGTGGTCATATGGGCCAACTAAAAAAGTTGGGGCTCTTTTATTGCTTGATAAAGTTTAATGAACTTCTTGCAACGTCACCATCAACGACAACTGTCGGCATCAACACAATTTGAAAACTAGATCGAATCATTCTATTAGTAGGAGCTATGTGTGGTCTTTTCTAGGGGGGAGGGACGTAGTCAACATCCGTCCCCTTTGAAGGAGCCGTTACTGAAAATTCTAGTGCAAAGTGACGTGGTAGTTGTTAGTGGTGAAACTAGCTCTGGAAAAACTACACAAGTATGGTCTTAGTTAATACTATCCAGATCCTTGTTTTAGCCTAAGGAAGCTTTATATGTGATCTTCATCCTTGTTTTTTTAATTGAAAAATGGTGTTAGCCCTAATGGAAGTCTCATTGGCAATCTAGTCTTGGTTTGTGTGCTAGAAATGACCAAGGTTGAATATAGAACCTAAAGACCCTAGAAAAACAAATCCATACTAGTTAAGGAATAAATTCACAAAGACTCCAATTGCAATTCTTTAGAACTTTCAAGGGAGCAAAAATTTTAATGGCAAGTGCTCAATCATTCAAGTATTATGATTATTTAGGGTATTAAAGAGTAGGAGTGTCAAAATGTGCTGGTTGATGATCGAATGATCGGATGTCCAAAGGAGAAGCTCCGGATTGATTCATTCAGAGATGAATACTCCGAGTTATAGGCAGTGGAATGTGATAACGCGAGCTGTGGTTGGATCGGTAGTGTGTCAGATAGCTAGTAAGATTAAACAGAGATTTGATCAGTACATCAATGCAAGAAAATTTTTTGTTTAGAAATTACCATTTATTTGATTGTCACAATGATTTACATCAAACGATAGACATCAAATTCGTTACGGGTGAGTTCCATGAAAAATGGATTGAACTTGAGTTGTTTGAATGTGCTCAAATAAATATTCCTTTGAATTGATCACTCAATCGGCAACCTCAAGTGATAAGGGCCAAATTTGAGATATTTGAAGTTATAGACATTAAATTTGACCTATCTCATGTGTTAGAGACCAATTCAATTGATCTAAAGTGGAACTTGAGGACTCTAAATGGACAAGATTTTTTTGTTTGATCACTCAATGGACAATCTCAACTAATAAGGGCCATATTTGAGCCATCTCAATAACATCAAATTTAAGCTATCTTGTTTGATAGGGGTCAATTCCATCACTAAGGGCTGAAAGTCAAGCAACTGGAATATTGGTTTGAATTTGATCACTTGATGAGCCATCTTGAGTGATGAGGACCAAACATTGAGCTTTCTCACATATAGGAATCAAATTCAAGCTATCTCAAGTGACAGAAATGAAATTTGAGCCATCTCGAGTGTAGGGGCAAATCATCAGTAGGGGTAGACTGAACTCAAGTGATTTGAGTGACAAACTTGAGATTGATCGAGTTTGGATACTCAATGAACTATGTCGAGTGATTAGGACCAAAATCATATGTTAGGCATCAAGTTTGAGCTAGCTTGAGCGATTAGGATCAAATTTGAGCTATCTATAATTTATAAGCTTGAGATTTGATGAATTTGATCACTTTGGGAGTAACTTCTAATGATAAAGGCCAAAATTGAGCCATCTTGATTGATACACATCAAAGTTGAACTATCTCGTGATAGGGGCCAGTTCCATCCACAAGGAAGCAAACTCAAGCAATCCAATTTTCCTAAACTAGAAATTCATCACGTTTAATTTCTTGATGAATTATGTCAAGTCATAGAGACTAAAATGGCATGTTAGACATCAAAATTGAGCTATCCCGAGTGATAGGCATCAAATTTGAGCCATCGGATTTTTTTTAGGGTCGAGATTTCTTTAATTTTACCACTCTCTGAAGAACCTCAATTTATAACAGCCAAAACTAAGCTATTTCTATTGATGGATATTAAATTTGACCTATCTCTTGTGATATGGGTCAATTCCATTGATAAGGAGTCACATCTGCACATACCATACATAATAATATTGATCAATTTTGATCACTCAATGAGCCACATTGTCGAGTGATAAGGACTAAAATTGCATGTCAAACATCAAATTTGAGCTATCTCATGCAATAGACATCAAAGTTGAGCTATCCGAATGTCCTAGACTCAAGATTCCACTACTTTACGTGCTTAATGAGCAATTTCAAGTGAGAAGAGAAAATTGAGCTATTTGAGATGACAGACATCAAATTTGATGGGGATGATTTCCATAAAAAATGGATTGAACTTGAGCTATTTGAATGTGCTAAAGTAAATATTCCTTTGATTTGATCGCTCAATCAGCAACCTCAAGTGATAAGGGCCAAATTTGAGATATTTGAAGTTATAGACATTATATTTGACCTATCTCATGTGGTAGGGACCAATTCAATTGATCTTTGAGGACTTTGAATGAATGATTTTGGTCAATTTTAATCATTCAATAAGTCACGTCTAGTGACGAGGACCAAATTTGTTATTTCTCATATTTGGAGTCAAATTCAAGTTATCTCGAGTGATAGACACCAAGCTTGAGTTATCTATAGTGATAGGCATCAATTTGAATCATATCAAATGATAGGGGCCTATCATATGAGATCAATCTGAATGTTCTAAAATTGAGATTGGTTGCACTTGATGAGCCATGTCTAGTAATAAGCACCAAACTCAAAGCATAAGCGACAAATGTGAGCTATTGTGAGTGGTAGACATCAAAATTGAGCTATTTGAACAATATCCTAGACTGCATATTCCTCTAATTTGATCACTCAATGGGCAATTCTGAGTGATCATGTCCAAAATTGAGCTCATGGACCATGGATGATATGATGTGAAAGGCTAGTAACGTCCATCTTGATCATGTAAATCAATTTCTAAAAGTACTCAGTATTCTCCTACATTAGTAATGCAAACCAAGGGACATTGAAGATGGGTATTTTAGATTCCCTTCACCCCATATGGATTTCTATTATGATTAAAAAAGATTAGGTTCTCAAAAATTTCTATGACCAATAAAGACTATCTTAGGATAAGTGGTGTTTTGTAAATGTATTGACAGTAAAGTCCTCATCTTGAGCATACATTTTTTTGTTAAATAGAATCGTCATGAAAGGCTATAAAATATTATAAACCCGAGGGATTTTTTACAATGTATCAAATCTCTTTTCATGATGATGTATCAACTGAAAATTGAATGTACTCAACAAGTTGGCCTACTTAAGATGTTTTTATTTGATCAATTGCTGAGTAAGAAAGTAGCAAAGACTTTGATGATTCTTCTTAAGTCAAACCATTGCATAATAGATTGTGCTTTTGTATGTTTAGACGACAAGCAAATCTCTGCATAGATGTTGTAAGGCAATTCAACCTCTTGTAACTTCATAATTTCATATACTATTGCATGCCCTTCTTGATTTATGACAATATCAATAAAATCTTAGTTTGCGTATGACCTTTAAAGGTAAAAGAGAATAAGAACTAGTTTTGTACTTAAAACATGTTTAACTTTTTCAAATGGATCTTGTTCTATCTTATCCCAAAAGAATTTGACCACCTTTTTAGTAGATTCATATAATGGACAAACAACATGAGCAAATTGTCATATGAATAGATTATATTAAGAGCATAAACCAATAAATGACCTAACTTCATGCACCTTTTTGGGAATTGGGTAGTCTTGCATCATTTGAAGATTTACAAGATCTACGTTTTCCACCTTTTTTTGGTGAAATTTTGAAAACAATGATGAGATGCTTCATAAACTTACCTTGATCGTCATAGTGTTCCAAATTGAGGCACTCACTTTTCAACAAAGAAGAGACAAGGACAGGTTGACATACGTGCTAGAAAATCAACCATGATTCCTTTGATATTATATTTCAAAAGTAATAACATGTTTGGCATAATCAACAAGTGGATTAGGTTAATGATGTCATTACATGTCCAAAATTGCATCTATCTCTTGGAGAGGAGCTACTATAGATCCAAGTTGCTCTTGAAATAAAGGAAAATTGCAATCAGAACTTTCTAATTTTATGATAAAATAAAAGCATTGCCATGAGTAACGACATCTCTTGCTTCCACAAAAGGTGTTGACATTATTCAAATAATCGATCTTTAATTTACATCCATCCATCTATCTAGTTTTGCAGTTTTACTCATGTTTTACACAATCTACATAAATATATGATAATGGCTAACAATTGAGTTTGACAGCAACAAAAAGTATTGTAGGGCTAATAGAACTTGTTTTGAAGCTAACAACTTGCCCTAACAGTTTTTAGCAAGTAGTTTCTGGGAAGCCTAACTAGATAAGTGCAACACAATTTGAATAAGCTCCAATTGTGATCTGCAACCAAACAGATGTCTTCAACTATCATTTGGATAAGCCTAAACGACATTCATAACTAGTATAAATAGTTGATCATTTTTTTGATTAACAGCTTTTTGATATATTGATCTAGGCGATAAATATAGCGCATTGCTAAAAACACTTACTACTTGCTAGCAAACATGTCAAACAGAGTCAATCAGATACTCAGAGATAGTTTTGAGTATGTAGTTGCGTCCGCTATTGTTTTGTGCTCACGATTCTTCTAATTTGTGCATGCTACTTACTAACTCGATCATGCAATTTTATCGCATTCAATATTATGTCAGAATGATTGAATGCATATCTGTTCTATTGTAGTATGATTACCTTCTCTTATAGTTTTGTCTCAACTATCAAATATTTTCATACAACAATGTTTACTCTGTTATGTTGGTCTACAAAATTAATCTAACAGATTTTGATGATTTCAAAGTTAGAATCAATTAAAATTGAATGTGGTAATAGTTGCGATATTTTTGTTTGAATTTGATAGGCATAGTCATACACTAAGTGTGAAAAATACAGATCCTAAGTGGATCTAAACTCCAAGATCATTGGCTTGAATGCTTGCACTCCAAACTACATAAGCTAGGAATTGGCAACACATTCTATGCTACCTAGAATGCAAAGAACTTGATCAAAAAGCATTTATCACAAATGGAAACTTCCATAAACATCAAGTGCGGCCCAAAATAGCATTATACAGTCCATAATACATCAGCCTATCACTTTTGGAAAGCACCTAAGATCATACACACAAAGCTTGAACTCAATCACTACACAATGCCAACAATGGAAGGAGAACCCAATAGAAAAATCTCTCATTAAGCAAATGAATACAATGGATCTGCTCCAACCTGTTTCTCCACGGCCTACCTGCTATATAGAGCTGAGAGAGATGACTCTCTCTCCTCTCTCTAGACCCTCCTTACCTAAAATATGCCCTATATAGGTAAAATTGGCATATATGTCCAAAATACATGAAAATGGACTCATTTCGAAGGTCTTGAAGTTTGACACTTCTTCATACTGAAAAAATACACTTACTAAAAATATCTAGACCTGTTTCACACGTGTGAAAAGTCAGATCCTAAACTATGTGCCATTTTTAGCAATTTTGGCCTAAAACTAGACAAGGAAATGTTGACAATTTTCACACTCCCTCTTCAACTTAACTTGCTAGTTTTACAACACTACTTTGTTCCAACTTAAGAATGATCTCCATCATCAGAATAGATCTCTTCTCAAGGATCCTAATATGTACAAAATAGGACACAACATAATTGATATAGATAATAGTGTCCATATAGGATGCTTCACTATTTCTTACATCAATTTTACATAGAATCATAAAAATGGTACATGTAAAAGAACATAGAATCTCAATTAATGAATTCCTCCATGTATCCATCTCTGGTTTCTCTGTAAAATAGCAGCAAACAAGTTTTAAATGAAAGTGATCAACAAGTGTTTGCATGCCTCCTCCACATTTCACTATACATATAGTGAATGCAACATGTATCTCCATGAATGAACTTCCATCACCACCTTGCCTTTGTAGATCTTCAATCCATGAAAGCCTTTGAGTGAATGAATGCCAAAAAGATGTGTTCCCTACTCCATTTGAATGACCAAAACCTGAACTTGAAATACTTGAAGTACCTCCACAAGATTTGCACACAACGCTTGATCCTACAATGTCAACAAGTTGCCAATTTGCCAACACTAGAATACTAGATCTTGAACTTTGTTCAAAAGAAAACATATTGACCACTTCAATACCTTTCAAGATCTGAATGAATTCATGTACTTGATCATACAAACCAGCAATGATAACTATTCCATCTCCAAGATCCAAAGGATGCAAAACTATGGAACTAGTTTTATTGAAATTTGACAATTTCAACACATTGACATAACAATGTTCATACATGAGATTAGGCAAGTGAGGTAGAGTAAGAAGACACTTCCTTGCAGCTCCAAAGACCTTACTTGAACCTTCAAGAACCTGTAAAAACAGATCCAAAATGCCTTGACCATTTGTCTCTTCTTTGATGCTTTTCACTAGCTTCGAATTGCCACTTGTCTCTTGGTGTTGATGAAGCAATCCAAGATCAACCTCTTGATCTTCCAATAAGACATCAAAGATCTTGCATATGTGAACATCTTCAGATCTGAAACTCTGAAGATACTCCCTCTCAAACACATGATTAAGATCCCACAAGATCTCATCAATGCTCAAATTTGACCCTTCACTATAGTTAGTGAAAACAATGCCACCATCATAAACCAAAAGATAGATTCCAACATTTCCATTTAACATGAAGTAGAGTAGGTGAAGATGAGTATCAAACCTAATCAAAACAGCCCTCTTGAGTTCATAACAAACCTCAATAAGCTCACCAATGATATCTCCCTTGCCTTGAAGAAGTTGCCACTTGAGTTGCTCCATGTAGTCTTCTTCAACCAACCTTTTGCCATCTTGACCATGAATGAACAATCCACCACAATCATAGAATGCTTTGAGTTGATGAAGAGATGTTAGATCCATGCTTTGGATCTTCCCAAGAACCACTCTTCCATTGCCCTTTCCTTCACAAGACTCCCTCTTAATGCTAGCACCACAAAAGTTAGAAACCTCCCTCTTGATAGTTGCACCATAAGAAGTAGAAGACTCTTGAATATTAGAAGCCAAGAAAAGAATCCTTAGTACCTTCAACATAAGAGTGATTGAAGTACTCTCTCTTTTCAAACATGAACTTCTACTCAATGATTTAGGTAATGAGTCATATGATAATGATTCTTCCTCACTATCGTTCATAAAAACATCATTCAAAGTACATCCTACTTTGAACACTTCACATACTTCTCTTCCTTTTGACTTGTGATCTCCCTCACCAAGTCTCATGATAGAAACCTTTGATCTACTCTTTTTATGAAGAAATGTGACACCACTTGTTGCACAAATGACTTTATCACAAAAAGATGTAAAAGAACCATTTCCTTCAAGCATGCTCAAAGCACCATCATCTTTTCCCACATGATTACATACATCAATATGAAAAGAATTAGAAGAACAACCATCTTCTTGCAAAGAATGACACTTAGCATCTCCATCTTTTTCCATATGAACAAACAAGTCATTAGCAACAATCACTTCCAAAGAAGAATCTTCATCAACTCCATTGATGAAGTTAGCTCCTTCCTTACCTTTTCCATTTTTGCACTTGCCATCTAGCACCATTGAAGAACCAACAAGCCTTGGAAGTCCATGAGTAGAAGAGTACAAACATGATGCTAATTTAGCTCCACATGACTCCATATGACTAGTAGGTAACACTAGTGCATCTTCAAGATCCAATGGATCCAAAAAATTGACCATAGATTCACCAAAGCTTGCCAAGTTAGCACAACAATTATCATCTCCAAGAAGTACATTAGATCTCAACCTAGATCTAGCATTTTGTTTCTTATGGCATTCATTTGCAAAATGTCCTTTTATCCCACAATAAAAGCACTTGAACTTTGACTTATTGTTCTTAGTAGAAGAGGAAGAGGAAGAGTGATCATCATGATCAAAGTTACCACCTTTGGACCATTTCCCTTTGCCTTTACCTTTGCCCTTGAATTTGCCTTTTGTGAAGAAAGCCTCTTCACCTCCACCTTGCAAGGATGCACCATCAAGCTTTGATTGCAACCTATGTTCTTCAGCCAATAAGATTTCTTGCAAGTCAACCACACTTGGCAAGACTCTTTGAATGGCAAAACTTTGCACAAGGTTAGCATGTTCATTTAGCAAACCATTCAACATAACTTGGACTATTTCACCATCTTTTATGTTCTCATCAATGCATGCTAAATCATCACTTAGGGACTTAACTCTCAAGATAAATGCATGAGCACTTTCACCCTCTCTTTGCCTACTAGAAAATATTTGTCTCCTTAGGGTCAATACCCTAGATGTGGACTTTGATTCAAAGAGCTTCTTTAAGGCATTCCATGCCTCACTTGCACTTTGACACTTTCCAACTTCCTTGAGAAGTTCATTTGTAACATTCATTTTAATGATATGAAGAGCCCTTTTGGCCTTCTTATCAAACCTTTGTTGCTCTTGAAGTGTGAGAGGTCTCTCTTCAATTTCTGCAACTATGTCCATGAGTTCATTCAACTCAAGTAAGGACTCCATCCTCACTTTCCAAGTAGAGTAGTTTGATGAACTCAACCTTTCACTAGACTCTAGCATGATCCCACCATTGGAAGCCATGATTCTAATGTTTCTTCAACTTTTAGGTTTTGTCCTAAAGCACTTAGCACTCACTTTTCTCTCAACAAATGATAGATAAAGAGATCTATGAAGATTTAGGACCCTAAAACACTTCTATCTTGAACCTAGATGGTTTCCAAGCATAGAAAGGAAGATTGAAACACATGCAACACTTTGCACACACTAAGAATGGATTACAAAATCAAACCAACCTGAACACACTCTTGCTTAAGCTCTCAAACTTTCCAGCAAGTGACCAAATCAAGTTATGGTGTGAAGAGTTACTTGCATTCTTAGAAAATACCCAAAACTAGGATGCCAAGATTACCTAGTAATGAACAAACTTGATCAACATATGATCAACACACTAAGATATTGATTCAACCTGTAAAACCACATGTAAACCACACTTCTAAAAGTTTATAAACTCCAGCAAGTGATAAATACAAGATTTAGAGGTGAATGAATGAGCACACTTAGTGAATCACAAGACTAGCTTCACTATCTTGTCAAATCTTGGTGTTTAGATGTAGATCTAAGATCACTTCACATGAGAATGTTCCTCAACCTGTTAAGAACCTGAAAACACACTTGCATAATGGTTAACACCTTCCAGCAAATGCTCCAATCAAATTACATAAGGAGAGTTACTTACATGCTCAACAAAGTACACCAAAAATTATGCCAAAATTGATGACAATCTTTACAATATGCTCTTCACAATGGAGCTTGCAATATGTTCACCCAAAAAGGGGATCTTTCATCCAAATGGGAGCTTTACGCAGCCTTTAGGAGAATTACAACTCACTCAAAAGAGCATTTGTCATCCACTTAAGGAGAAGTTTCATCCACTTAAGGAGAGTGTTCATCCAAGAATGGAGATTGTCAACAATAGGATTGAAAAGAACATTGTTAGTATTGAATATGCACAAGCCTCACAATCACAAATGATTAGGTGTTATGATCTGATCCAAAATAGTTTCTTTTCAGCCTCTGATCTTCAATAGACCTGAAATATGCTTTTGATCCACAAGTTCAACTCACAAAACAAAGGTTAGTAAGATTTGATCAACAAAGCAATGCAAAATCATGCTAGAACTTGATCAAACATCCAAATATCACCAAAAATGGAATACTTACTATAAATAGAAGCCAACCAGCTCTGATACCATGTGAAAAATACAGATCCTAAGTGGATCTAAACTCCAAGATCATTGGCTTGAATGCTTGCACTCCAAACTACATAAGCTAGGAATTGGCAACACATTCTATGCTATTGCAAAGAACTTGATCAAAAAGCATTTATCACAAATGGAAACTTCCATAAACATCAAGTGCGGCCCAAAATAGCATTATACAGTCCATAATACATCAGCCTATCACTTTTGGAAAGCACCTAAGATCATACACACAAAGCTTGAACTCAATCACTACACAATGCCAACAATGGAAGGAGAACCCAATAGAAAAATCTCTCATTAAGCAAATGTATACAATGGATCTGCTCCAACCTGTTTCTCCACGGCCTACCTGCTATATATAGCTGAGAGAGATGACTCTCTCTCCTCTCTCTAGACCCTCCTTACCTAAAATATGCCCTATATAGGTAAAATTGGCATATATGTCCAAAATACATGAAAATGGACTCATTTCGAAGGTCTTGAAGTTTGAAACTTCTTCATACTGAAAAAATACACTTACTAAAAATATCTAGACCTGTTTCACATGTGTGAAAAGTCAGATCCTAAACTATGTGCCATTTTTAGCAATTTTGGCCTAAAACTAGACAAGGAAATGTTGACAATTTTCACACTAAGAGAAGGATCATTTCACAAAGCCCTACAATGCATCTATTGAATGTAGTATTTTCTCTATCGAAAATCATTTTCTTTTTCCAACATAGTATCAAAGCAGTAATTTTTAATATTAGGTTATTTTTCTTGATTTTTAATTGATGTGTTGCATGGTAACAGTGTATTGATATTATCATATATCGTTTTTTATTTTTAAGTCATCGAATTATCATAGACTAACTTCCAAATGGATTCACAAAGTAAAGCTAGTCTCACCCTAGACAAGCTAAATGGATCCAATTATCTTTTGTGAAAATTTAAGATGAAGACCTTGCTAATTGCCAATGAGCTATGGGATGTTGTCACAAGAATCGAAATAAAGGTTGAAGACGACACAACTGACTCCAAATATCGAAGGATGATAAGCTTTCATGCTAATCATTCTCAATATAGCAGATACCCAAATTGGCCATGTATCATAAGAAATGAAAATCAAGCAATTTGAATGCACTTAACTCAATGTTGATGACCAACGACCTACCACTTCCCCTCGCTCGCTAGTGAATCCGAGATTGATGCAGTTCATCCATGAAACCGGATAGAATGCACATGAGCATTCTGGTTTGGAAGTCCCTTTTCTTAGTAAGGAGGCAGAAAAGGACCATACCGTTGTCCTAGTCGATCCACTGAGAAGCGATGTCCGAATACCCTTAGGCACCCTGCTCAAAATGCATCAGTCCCTCTAGGAAGGATTGAAAACTTACATAGATGGACCAGGCAGCGAGAGACCTAAAGCGCACCCTACCAATCTGGTGACGGATGTAGAAGTAGAGGGATCACAACCAATCCACCAAGTAAGGGTAGGATGGAAAAAAGATGTCAAACATATAATGATCCCAATCATGCCTAGGGAGTTTCCACGTGAATCGGCCATAGTCGATGGAGGATCTGGAGTGACCATCATCTCCTCCAAGCTTTATCACGACTGGGGACTTACTCATATGGTAAGTGCTCCTTTTACGATCCGACTAGCTGATCAATCTAGTGTGAAATCGTTAGACATAGCCAAGGAAGTACACACCAAAGTAGCCGAAATATGTTTAATCCCAATTCTATGGGGACTCAAGAGTGCCAAGATTTAGACAAGTAATATGTGCTTCTTGTAATCTTTTAAGGCATACCCTTACATGAATAAGTTCTTTTTCTTTCTGGACTTCACTTATGACTTAAGAAATTACTTGTATGACTTTTTGTGATGGTACTTTTATGTGGCTTGGCATGTGCTAGCAAATATGCACTTGAAAAACTAGATTAGATATTCTAAGAATAAAAAATGAAAAATGAAGTATAGGCACTATGTAACACTCACCACAATCATAATCCACAAAAAGCCACGAAAGGTGTAGAACAAACCACCCAGCCAATACTGAATGTAGATCCAATCAATATGTCCACCCTTGTGCTTTTGAGAAGAACATGCACTCAATTCACAATTATCTCATTAGTTGTAGCATCCCATACTACTACAACCTCCCTAATAGAGATGCTACAACTTTCATTGACTATAGGATTTCACACTGAATCAAAAATAGATGACTCAAAGTAGGAATAATAGAACTAACGAGTCTAGGACCGTACTCATACAACCTCTCCATGCCCTATTAGATAGCTTGCATGTTCTTCTTTAGCCTACTATGTTTGCATGTGGTTCTATCACCCAATAGAAAACCCTAACCCTATCCTCCAATTGACATAATGATCAAAAGACCAATATCAATGACTAGAATTAATTCCTATACACAACAGGCCCTAACCATATAATTGGAATATCCTTGGATACCCATGCTAGCCTAGAGGCCTAACCTAATTAACCAAGACTACTAGCTAGGGACATGATACTCTCCCTCTCTTAAGAACATTTATGTTCTAATAAATGGGGAAAATTATATTTTGAACTATCAACTCACTTCCAAAAATCCTTCCCCTCCATTGAACCAAGTCCTTATTGAAATATAATTTTGTAATAATTTGTTCTTGCTATCCAATACTTTCTCAAGTTCTAGAGGTACTTTAGAAGAAATCATTTTTAACAAATTCAAGTTTTCACAAAAGCTAGATTATCACCCTCTTGTAAACTTAAGTCATAACTTGGGGAGTTGAAGTTGATAAGCTCAAGAATTGACTCCCTTAATTATCTTAAAAGGAAACAAAAGGAGTGGATGATGGATCAAACCTACCCAACCAATATAGTCCCCATGATATGTACTAATGACGATTGAATAGGAGAGGTGTCACACCAGCATCATGTAGCTATCATACACTTAATAAAGCTCTCTCCAAGGAGGCCTATAGATATACTTATATCCTCCAAGGCTCCAACTTAGCTAAGGGTGAAATGTGACACCTCACTGGGACACCTCAGCTTAGAAACTTGAAGAGTTTCAAATTCATGAATTTTCAACAACTAAGAAGGTTTTTTTATTGCAAGGTAAGGATACATCAAATAGAGTACCAAAATTCAATAAATTTGTGATGTTTAGTGAAGTGTACTAAAAAATCTCGCATTTGTCTAATATATCACATAATCGCCAAATTGCAAACTAGTTTCTATTTGCTTCTCATAATCATTTAACCATCGATGTTGTTTATGAATATAAACCCAAGTGATAGGAAGCTACTGACAAACGAGACCGAAACTATTTATGTCAAACAAAAGCTATTATCTATTTGATTAAATTTTTGCTAGTAGCTTGTTTGAGATATCCAAAGGTCAAATGACCTCAACCAAAATAGAGAGCTAAGAGAAGTAGAGGTACAAGTTCTCGAATTTAAGAGAAAATACATCTTAAAGTTGAACCCCAAATGTAAAATGAGAAGAGTCCAAGCTCATTAGGAATTACAAAGCTATTTGCTAAACACTCGATATAGAAACTTAAGGTTGGACATGTGCAATTTTTGCAATTTAAAAATTACTAAATTGCAATGTTGTATACTGATTAATTTCAACCCGATGACATGGCATTTCCACAAACGTTAATCAAATGTGTTCCTAGTGTAAGAGTTTTTAACTCTCATCAATTATTTTCTACTCCTAAATCTATCATAATCAAGAGACTAGGATCTTTTTCGGTGACTAAATAAAATTAAAAGGGGAGAAGTGAAGAAAAATTAGAAGTTAAATTATTGCTATGAGATTGGAATTTGCGTTGAATGCCTGAAAATTTAGCATAGTACGGTTTAATGAACTCAAAACTCAAAAGTTTTGCATGAGTTCTCGGAGAAATTTAGAGATTTCGAGTAAATCTCTAGATAGATAACTCATTTGAATAATAAAAAATTTATTCTTTTGAAAAAATCTAGGCAACAGCCATTATGAATCCAAGGTTCTGGCTAAGGGATCTTAAAGTAAAAATTTAGTAACAATAAGCTTACCTTTCAACTTGGTAGGGGATATTGATAGCCTTGTTGTGAAATAAAGTGATAATTAACCACTCTATTTCCAAGAGTGTTTTATTCAGTAAAACAATCATACAATGATTCGTAAAATTTTAGGTTATATATCCTACTCAAGAATGAAAAAAAGAACAAAGAGAAATGTGTAACATGAAAGATTTCTTGTGCTTAAACTTTTATCACAAAATCTAACCCCTGAGAGCAATTTCTTGGTTTTGAAAATGAGAAATTTTACACTTTGTACAAAAGCGTGTCTTTTTATATTGAAGTTTAATCCTCCAACATTTACAAATTTCAAGTAGAAAGTATGGGACTATTGTAGATTTAAAAGGAGACAAGCAACAAGAGTAGAGTAGAGTAGAGAAGAGTAGAGTAGAAACTTGCTAGATCTTCTTGGAAAGTAGTGTGCTTGAACCAATTACTTCTTCTTGGGAAGACAAGATGCTCACTGCGAACTGGTAAGGTTTGCTTGCCTCTCACATATATCCAATGTCGACTATTCGACATATCCCTAAACCCGGCCAAATTTGGGTCACGCACGGCATAGTGGTAGGCGATGTAGTTTTGAGGCATGGTATCGCTAACGACGTCGACAAGATCCGCATAATACTTGCTTTGCCTGAGCCAGGAACTGTACATGAAGTATACATTTTTATGGGGCATTGCAACTATTACCAGAGGTTTGTCCTGAATTTCGCTAAGCTGGCCCGTTTTTCTATCGAATGACCATCCAACTACAATGGACAGCTGAAGCCACTTAGGCTTTTCACAAACTCAAAAAGACCTTAGTTATTGCACCACCCCCTATCTGGACCATAGAATTCCATGTCCATACAAACGCTTCTAAATATGCCATAGGGAGGTTCTGACATAGCCTGGAGAGTACAAGAAGGATTACCCAATTTATTTTGCAAGCAGGCAGTTGATTCCCACGGAAATGAACTATACCACCACTGAACGAGAAGTGCTCGCCATGGTTTATAGCATGAAGAAATTCCGCCATTACTTGCTAGCCAATCTTTTTGTCTTCTTCTTAGATCACCAAGCCCTATTGTAACTGGTAAATAGACCATGCACAACTAGATGGATCACCCGATGGCTGCTACTTCTCTAAGAGTTCGATTTTAAAATAGTTGTCTGCAAAGGGAAACAACACTATCTGGCCGATCACCTCTCATGCATACGCAATGTTCATGAGAATAGAGGGGTTGACGATGAACTCCCTAACACAATCCTATTCCATGTCGATGTTGCCCCTAAGTGGACTGCCGACGTCGTTGGATATCTTATGTCCAGACGTCCTCCCCCTGAGATGAACAAGATCGAACAATGTAGGTTGATAATCAAATATGCCCATTTCACGTTGATAGTAGGACAATTTTATCAAATCTGTCCCAAGTCGTAAGTATTGCCCACGAAGGAATAGGGGGAGGACATTTCGTTGCCGAAGCTACCAATAGGAAAGTGTTGCAACATAGCCTGTGGTGGCCCACAATGTTCGAAGATATTCACTATCTGGTAAAAAGGTGTGACGTGTGCCAACAGTTCACAACCGGACCCAAGGAAAGGATGGAATGTCGTTACAACCTATTTTGGCTGAGATGTCATTTGAAAAATGGGGCATTGACTATGTCAACCTATTCATCTAGCTGCTTGTGGCTCCCAAGCTCGCTATATCATTGTTGCCACTGACTACTTGACCAAATGGGTAGAAGCCAAAGCAGTGAGAAAAAATGATGCCAGCTCCCCTCCTAAATTCTAGTACGAGAACATCTTAGTGCATTTTGGGTGCTCGCTAGGACTTGTGTCCGCAAGAGCTGTTAAGATACTTCAATCTGTGCTTAACCGATACCGCTAAAGATTGGTATTTCAATCTTGAGCAGAACGAACATGATGATCGAGATATTTTACAAGCTGAATTTATCACAAGATTCAAAACCACACGTTTTCTTTCTAATCCATTCTTCAATTGGGTCGAATCCGTATGAATAAGAAGAACGAGTCCCTACGAGATTACATTGAGCGGATCAAAAGATTGCGTGGCGGATGCGACCCTAGAAGTATCCCAAACCATAGCGTCCTGACCTGGTTCATGGTAGGTATTATAGCTCAACAACAACAACAGCTTGTAGATGTCCTCCAGGCCCAGGTTCTTCATGAAAAAACAACACGACAAACTTATCAATCTGACCGCCAGCACCTCGTCCTGAAACAGACAACATTGGAGCAAGAACATGAATCTCTCTGAGGTTCAGAGAGATATCTCAAGGAGTACGCCGACCAACTAGAATGTAATATCTCAAAAGAGCAGGCTACCCTAGATCAGATGGTAGCAGCAGCAGAAGATGAATCACCGACTGCTCAAAAATTGTAGAGGAAGCGTGCCGAATAGTACAAGAACCATTCTAGCTGGGTGCTGCAGACATACCAAGATCAATGAAAACTTCATGACACTGAGCTCCACGCCAAGGATACCGAGATGGCAACCCTACGTGCCACGCTCCAAGAAGACGAGCAAGTGCTCCAGGCAGCAGAAGGCCAATTAAGAACCCTCAAGAAGCAGTTCAAGGTCATTCTAGAGTTTTCCACTGCTCTAGATGGTAATTTACCTCTTACTTTTCAGTATTTAGTTAGATTAGCTTTTTATTATTTTTCTTTGCCATTCCCGACCCCCCCCCCCCCCCCCCCCAATTCTGATGTCATTCATATTTATCAAATTGCATTGGAGGTCAATAAAAATATTTTTGCTTTTGCCGTCCTTACTGGCTTTATCCAGGTTAAGGATTTCAGCTATTTTTGTGATGTTTTTGGAAGTCCTCTGTTCTGTTTTATAGTCGGCCTTTGTGCCATCATTAATTTTTCACAAGATCAACGCTTACAATTGGAGCTAGATCAGATGCATTAAACCCCTCTTCGGTCATGCTGGTTATTATAGAAGGTTCATTCAAGACCATGGATCTATTACTGCATCGCTAATACATTTGTTAAAGAAAGACATTTACTACAAATGGTCTGCTGATTGTCAACAATCATTTGAGTTACTGAAGCATAAACTCTTGGATGTCCCAATTTTGAGACTCCTTGATTGGGTAAGGACATTTCATATTTATGTGGATGTTTTGTCATTTGCAATTGGAGTTTTCCTAAGTCATAAAAATGATGAAAAATGAGACTATCCAGTCTACTATTAAGGGCGTCAATTGAGCATCTCAGAAAAGAACTATTCGGTGATGGAACGTGAAGGACTTGGAATGATTTTTTCAGTGAAAAAGTTTTGACATTTTTTGCTAGTATATTCCTTTATCTTCCATGATCGACACTATGTACTAAAACATCTAGTAAATAAACCAGATCTTTTAGGCTGAATAGCCAGGTGCTCTTGCTGTAGGAATTTAATTAATAGGTGGAGGTATGCCAAGAGAAGTATCACACTAATGCAAACTATTTATCTCGCTTAAATACATGACCTATTACTGAGAATTTAAGTGATGAATTTCCTGACGAGAATATTATGTTATTATCTATCAAAGATTCGTTATATCCGGATATAATAGAGTACCTTCAAAATCAAAATTATCCTCTTCTTTTTTTTATCTTGAACAAAAGACGGTCTTCCAACGCAAGGTTGCACCGTATACAATAAGGAATAACATACTTTATAAAATGGGACATGATGAGGAGCTTCTCAGATGTCTTGAATTGATTGATATTCAGAAGGCTATTCAAGCCTTGCATTCAAAAGATGCAGGTGGACACTTTGCATTAGTGAATACTGTAAAAAAGAACTTAAATGCTAAGTGCTAGTGGCCAACGATGTACAAAGATGTTGCAGTGTTTGTAAAAACTTGTGATCCTTGCCAACGCGTTGGAAAACCAACTCCTTCGATGTATTGGCCACTTATGCTGATACTTCTACTTGCACCATTTGAAAAATGGGGCATTGACTTTGTTGGACGGATTAAGCCTGACACTCGCTATACTAAAAGAAGTTATATTCTTGTAGCAACTGACTATGCGATTAAGATGGTCGATGCGGAAGCGACGAAGAGGAATGATGCAAAAACTATTGCAGAGTTTCTCTGTCGAAACATTTATAACCCATTACGGTTGTCCATTGGAGTTGGTAAGCGACAGAGGTATGCATTTTTTTAAAGATACAATACGCCTACTTACCAAGTACTTCATGATTAAACACCGGAAGACAATTCCATACTTTCGTATCTTGTTCGTGCTGCGACAAAGTTGCAGGAGTTCACCATTTCTGACACTTCCTTCCCTCCTTATAATGCATTCTCCAGTGAGTGACTTTTGTGCAAAATGGTTCACCCATATAGCGGACCCAAAATCTCTATTTCAAATAATGGTTTTTGATTATATTTTGTGCAACTATAGCTTTGGGATCAACAATCTTTGGTGGGGTGATGCTAACCAAACTTTTTGTAGATCAGTTACTAGCACGTCTTCACATGTCTTCTATAAATATGGTACCTTCATCCCTGCAAAACAACCACATTATTCTCCTCCTGCTATTGGCACCCACTCCTATCAGTATTGGAAAAAAATGGCCATCTTCAGACCCATGCATACGATGGCATTTCGGTGTTTGGAAAAAGACATGTATGCATAAGGTTAGCAATGTGTCTAACATGATCAAATTGATATGTGTAGATATATTGTGGTGTATTAAAGTTGGAAGAAGTGTTGAGGCACAACATGAACAATGTTCCTCTTTTCTCCCTATAAGATCCATTTCACGTACGATTTGTGAAAAATTTCAGATCATTGATGATCCAATCCACAAAAAGATCTTGGGTTATAAAAGAATATATCCTACCAATCTCACCAATGTAGAAAAATCATCATCTACATACAAAATGAGATGCAAACTCTAATAGAACTTGATCAAACATGAATCAAATGGTAATGTATTGTTGTTGTCCGTACAAAACCAGCAAGCTACTGTATTTCACACGTGTGGATCCAAAAATAGCAATTATAGATCATTCTACACGTAGAATTGCATGCAATCACAAGTATATTGCACCAATGGAAACTAGAGACCAAGAGAACCATGTATAAGCATGAAATGAGATAGAGAAGAGAGAAGATGTGTCTCTCGATGAGTTACATCCATTTATAATAGGTCCAAACCCTGTTTGGCCACTTGGCTTTTCCTCCAAAATGCTAACCCTACTATTTTTGGGTCTAGATTCAAAGTACCCAACATTCAAATTTGAATCTACTCAAACTCGACTTCTAACTTTTCCACACTTTCGAAAAGTGTTTATTCAAATGAAATTTAGACTAATGAACTTTCCTAAGTCAAAATCTAAGTCTAAAACAAAGTTGGACTCAATTTGTCAAATATGGAAATATAGCAAATATGATCAAACTAGTTGAATCTTTCACACTCCCTTTTCTACTAGTTTTAGCATGGACTTTGATAACACTCCAAGTGATGTCCTATGCTTCATGAACAAGTCCTTTCCCAATGCTTTGGTGAAGATATCAGTTACATATTCCCTTGAGAACACATGTCGAAGCTCCACCTCCTTTGCAATGACTTGCTCCCTCACAAAATGTTGTAATATCATTTTCAGTACGACATGAAGAATTACATAGAATGTAAATGAGATGATTCCTCCATGCTATCAACTCTGAACTTTCTGGAAAAATACAGCAAATAAACAATAAATGTGAGTGATCAACATTTGCTTGCATGTCTCCTCCTTCTTTGTCCTTTGTTGCCATGTATCCACCATGATGCTTCATGAATGAGCCTCCATCTCCATCTTGCAATAAGATGCCATCATCACTTGATGACTTTACCATGAATGCAACAGTTTCATTTCCATCAGCAAAACCAACCAAGAATGCTAGTACAAATCCAACATCAAAATGATGCTCACCAATGTAGCTAGTTTGACCATATCTTGACAATTTGCACACATCCACATGAAAATGCTCAAACATGAGACACGACAAAAGTAAACTTGAACAATGCTTCCTTGATGCTCCTTTGACCTTACTTGAGTCTTCAATAAGCTGCAAAAACAAATCCATCACATCTTTGCTAATTACCTCTCCTTTGATGCTCTTGACTAGCTCCAAATTGCCACCTTTCCTTTTGTCTTGTTGAAGCCTTTGAGATCAACCTCTTGATTATGAACTTGACCATCAAAGTAATTGAGCAAAATTTGTTTTCTAGATCCATTACTTGTTTTTACAGCAAGATAACATCCATCCAATTGCATAGCTCCATCTACACAAGAAGATCCCCCAGAAGATGTGAGAAAAACAAAATGAGTCACTTCCACTTGCTTACCCTTCTCATCATATGTGAGCCTTCAAGGTACTTGTCTTTCCCTTGATGATCTCCTTGGCTTTTGACTTGACGAAGGTCCATCATCATCACCATCCAAAGTAGGATCCTTTACATCAACATCAAGAATGTTAGATCCATCCACACCATTATCAATCATGCTTGAAGACACTTTTGGAATGTTCCCCTCATCAAAGATGACATCTCTACTTTGTTAGCAGTAGGAATGTAAACCTCGTAGGCTTTACTCACCTCACTATATCCAACAAAAATACCTCTTTCTGAAGATGGATCCTCCTTGGTCCTATCATCAAGAGTAATGTTGACATAGCATGTGCATCCAAAGGTCCTTAGAAAGTTGACACTCGGCCTCCACTTCAATTGCATCTCAAAAAGGTGTCCTTCCATCCAAAATAACACTCGACCACCTATTGTACAAGAAATTGGCATAGAACAAAGCTTGATCCCAAAATAGTTTGTCAAGATTAGCACTTAACCTCATGGCTTTAGCTTTCACATAAAATCCTTTTCTTCCTTTCAGCAACTCCATTTTGTTGTGGGGTCCTTGATGTTATATACTCCCTCTTGATCCCATGCTCATCACAAAAGGCCTTGAACTTGGTAGATATGTACTCACCAACATTGTCACTCCTTAAGCACTTGATCCTTGTGGTTCTCCCTTGCATTCGTGAACTTGATAAACTCATCATGCATTCATCCTTGCTCTTTAGTAGATAGATCCAACAAGATCTACTAAAATCATCAATGAATGTTACATACATCTTAGCTCCACTATTGCTAATTGTAGTAAATCCATGAATATCCGAATGTACAAGTTGAAAAGGCTTTGTAGATCTAGTATAAGGTAGTCTATGTGACTTAGACAAAGCACAAGATTCACAAACATGTTTGATGCCACTTAAGGAACTTGGAAGACCTATCACAATCTTGTTCCTAGCCATTACCTCCAATGACTTGAAGTTGAGGTGTCCCATCATTTTATGCCAAACTTCTTGAATATAGTATTTGCTCTCTTGCAACACATCCAACTTGGTTAGCAATAACACAAGCATCTAGTCTGAACAACTTCCCTTGCCTTTTACCTTTTCCAACCAAGACATCCTTCCTTTTGATCACACAAACATCTCCATCAAACTCCACCTTGAGGCCTTTACTTAGCATTTGACTCACACTAAGAAAATTCTTGGTAGTAGATGGAATAAACAAGACATCCTCCAAATGAACATTCCTATTTGTAGAGAGAGAAATATGAATTGTGCCAATCCCTTTGATTGCACACTCACCATCATTGGCCGTGTAGATCAGCCTCTTGTGGAAAGCTGCTGTGTGGAGCATCGTCGATCGTCGATAGCCACTTCATTCAAAATCATTGCCTTGCCCCATGCAATGCTATTGTGTGGATGCAGGTAGCAACAACTCATGGAGGTAGATGAAAGAGTCAACATCTGTGTGGAAAAATGGGTGATAACTGCTTCCTAGTCACACTCACAGTCCACTCATTGACTCTTGAAAAGCCTCTTTTTGCAGGAACTAAGCTAATCCAAAGATGTGGAGGAATCAAACCTCCACCTTCCAAACGGTGGGCCTAGATTCCAAGGTGGAAAGTGAGGTCCATGGTACTCTTCTGCCCTCCGTAATGCTCATGCTCAAAGTTCATGTGTATTTTGGAGGCACCTCCTCCCATAAAGTTTTCAAACAGATAGTTCGTAATGCCACAATCTGCAAAATGCCTGTGACAATTGGATTACTAGCCTTTTCTACCGGAATGATGGATCTGAAAGCTGGCTTAGTAGTCCATTCTGCATGAATCTCACCCTTCGCATGCACCCTTTGCACTGAGCATTACGCAGGGGAAGGCCCGGGCCCTCGCGCCTTCTGTGTAGTTCGGGCCCTGCCCTCGGGCCTCCCACGAACTATTTAAAAAAAAGAATCTATTTTACATAATGCTCCCATTCTAATTTTAACACTCTTGAGAAATCTATTTTTTAACTATTTGATTGAAAGGTTCGAAATGTAACACGCGGGGAAGGACTAGGCCCCACGGTCACCGTAACGCCAAACCTCAACCAATCAGGAAGGGACCTGGGTCACCCGTAATGCCAAACGCCATCGTGTAGAAAAGTTGTCGACTATGTGACCAAGGCGGGTGGGTACCTATATAAAGCACAGCCGCTGGCCCAATTGCAACACCCAACAAGAAAAGAAGAAGATTGATCACTCTTATGACAAATAGAAGGAGAGGGAGAGGGAGAGGGAGCGGGAGCATAAAAGCGAGAGATGTAGATGTAGATGTAGATGTAGATGGAGATGGCGAGAGGGAGAGACGACTCTCAAACTTTATGAGTGGCGAAATGGTGCCATTGAGCACCATCTCATCCAGGGGGCTGGTAGAGGCCCTGGATGAGATGGTGCTCAATGGCACCATTTCGTCGCTCTTGGCCGCGAAAGTGCTGAAGCAATTTGACAAATCCTTTATCGAAGCGCTGCGGACAAAGGTGCACTCCAAGATCAGGTTCAAGGGCCATCTTGACTCTTACAGGTATTGTGACAACGTTTGGACCTTCGATTTGAAGAACGCTAGCTTCAAGACGGACAATGGTGACATGCAAGCAGTGGATCGTGCCAAGATTGTGGCCTGTGATGCAGCCTGCGCTACGATTAAATCACGGCAGCTGTGAGCGTCGCAATAAGTGCTTTGGGGGGGATTCATTAACTAGGTTTATGATTTTGTTTCGAGCAATAGAGATGACGGATTAATGGAAGATGAATTATCGACATCTTTCAAGAAAATTTCTGAGAGTCATTTTTGTGGTTGCCTATATACCTGGTTAGAGAATACGGACCTAAAACAAGCTATTATGAAACGTGATATCAGCTCAAAGTTGCTTCTCAAATTTTTTGAGTCTTTTCTCTCCTCTTGACCTAGAATAGACTCTATGTGAATGAATACTGCACGATTTTGATAATTTGTTTTTCGTTAACACGTGGCATGTACTATGTTTCTGTTTTAGCTTAGCCTAGCTTGTCAGACTGGTAATGAGTTTTTTCTTGAGCTTGGACTTGGAGATCCTTCTTGATCTTCACCTTTGACTTGATTCTTCTTGAATGCAGCACCCTTGCCTTTGTATTTGCTCTTGCTCTTGCTGAAAAGAGCCTTGTCATCTCCATTATTGAGGGAGAGCTTCTCCATCCTTGACTTGATGTGAGTTCTCCTACTCTCCTTGGCCATGAGGAATCCTTGGAGATCTTCAAGTGAGGGCAACTTGCCCATAATTGCATAGCCTTGCACTAGGTTAGCAAAATCCACACTCAAACCAGCTCCAAAACTCTTCACACCTATGAAAGTACACCTGTTGTTGCCTATGTACTGTACCTGCAGCTCCAAACTCATTCAATCATCACAAAAAATCCTATGCCAATAGCATTCATCAATCGAATCATAGACTCAAACTAGTCAAGAAGGAAAATCTCAATTTTGCTCATAATTGGATGGAAATCCCATCACATATTTATACATGTAGAGCTCAGATCTGAGCATATTAGGGCTTCTATGTATTCATCATAACCTAACCCTAACATCTAACCTAAAGATCCACTTGATCCACTCTATTTAAAATCAATGCCTTGAGATCCAAAAACAATGAGAAAAATGCTATTTTTAGCTCCTACTTTTTTCTGTACCCTATCTATGCACTCTTTGGACATATCCCAAAGGTACCATTCCAAATCTAGGTTGATGATTTGACTTAGAATAAGGTATCCTATGCTTTTGGCACATGTGACATCCCACAACATGGCCTCAAAGTCATTTACAAGTGGTAATTGTGCAAACTAGCTTGTGTAATTTAACATTTATAACCTTTCATGACGATTCTATTAAACAAAAAAATGTATGCTCAAGATGAGGACTTTACTGTCAATACATTCACAAAACACCACTTAGCCTAAGATAGCCTTTATTGGCTATAGTTTTTAATCATAATAGAAATCCATATGGGGTGAAGGGAATCTAAAATACCGATCTTCAATGTCCCTTGGTTTTCACTACTAATGTAGGAGAATACTAACTTTTAGAGATTGATTTACATGATCAAGATGAATGTTACTAGCTTTTCATATCATATCATCCATGATCCATGGGTAGTAATTGCTCCCTCTCAAGAAATCTTATGAAACCAAATTACCCATCTCATAATATCAAGAAATTCACAAATATATTCTAAATAAAGAACAGATTTATGGGATTTTGATTTTATAAATTTCAGATATCCATGATTCCAACAAAAATATTCTATTATGATCGATTGCTTTAGGAATCTCTTAGAATATGCAGCCTCACTATTGTCAAATATATCCAATCAGTATTGAATCTCCTCTTTGGAATTGTCTATGTCCCATACCACAGATCTTTCTCCAAGAAAACCCTCAACTTCACGATTTTACTATCCAGAGTTCAAACATGTCATCTAGAATGTCCTAAGGAACTAGACCTTACAACCATATCCTCAAAGAACCCATCTCTTGGATCAATTATAGCCATTTAATATGGATTGGAAAGTCCATCTATGCATCACAAAGAAACAAAACTAATTGGAAGAATCCTATTAAAATTCTTATTTTATTGAACCATCATTTAATAAGTAACAAGTGTGAAAACTAGTAAATTGCAACTTGACTATTTTGAGGCCTAAAACTATGAGATGAGTTGTAATTGCTCATTCCAAATTTCCTGCATTTTTAGCAGGTGTTTAAATGTCAAGGGAGGCATAAATCATTTTCCATTATTGGTCTAAAGTGTAGGAGAAACATAGACCCTTGAAATTAGTGAAGATTGCCACATTAACCTTGATCTTGATCAAGGGAGAGAAGTGGATAAGCTTCAAATTTGGGTGGATTAGATTCCATAGGGCAAAGTGCTATAGGGTGGCCAGACTACTATAAATACCAAGTCATTGTACATAATTTTAGTAGTTCTAGTGAAAAAAAAGTTTTCTTGAGAGATGGTGTCATCTATTTTTCTATCTATTCTCTCTTCTTCTTGTGAGATTGTACTAGATTGTGGATAGTGTGATGATATATGCATATTATGAGTTATGAATCATTTCAGCCTATTTCTAGATGATTATGATCATATCTAATGCTTTCACAATAAAGAAGATCATTAGCACTAGCTTTCATCCTCCTAATCCACAAAAACACACAATAGTAAAATAGCATCTAGAAACTTTCATGAGAGATCACTATGATCTATTAGTTAGTCTACTTCCATTGTTCCCCTCCCTTGAGAATCTAAGCCTCAAGAAGGAGAAGGTTTAGAGTTCGAAGAGCCTAAACAGCCCAAGAAGAGCCAAGATCCAAAAAGAGGATCTTCACCTATCAAAACCCTAAAAAGAGTCAAGAAGAGTGTCAAGCACCCTTTTTTCAAACTAAGCCATTCCACCATCAGATCATATGCCAAGATTGACACCCTTGGTAGGCTTAGTTCCCATTTAGATTTGTAGTTTAACCCCCTCCCCATTGGATCGAAGCCCGTACTACACGACAACTCACCCGGCTGGAGATCCAAACCCTAAACTTGCTCTCTTGATTGCTATGAAAAGGGAGGCACGTAAAGGGACCAACATTTTTCTAGTGTCGTTGCTAGGAAGACGGTGCTAAGCTACTATTAGATGGATTTCTGTTTGCCTTTTGCTTGAATTTTTCTTGCATTTTCATAGGTTTATTACTCGTCGACAGACTTTTCTCTGTTTTTCTTTACTATTTTTTCTTGCCACTTCTCCAGAGTGCTAGGCAGGCTCCAAACATTGTTCTGTGAGCTCAGCGAGCTATATATTATAACTCGCCATCAAAGACATTACTCGCCTTGTCATGTATTACTCACCAGAGAGTTTTTTGACACATTTTTCGAACCAAAATTACTCGCCATCAGATCAGGGTAAATAGCAGCCTCAGAGCTATCATTTTGATAATCGGTGAGTTATTAGACTATTACTCGCCATCAGAATTTTTTCAGTTTTTATTCATTATCTTTACTTGCCATCAAAATAGTGACCTGAAAACACAAAGATCTATCATATGAGAGACTTGAAAGTTATAATTTTATTACTCGCCATCTTTATAGATTATTCTGATCATCATTTTTCACAAGTAGACAACTCGATTAGTGAAAATCCTATTACTCGCATCTGCTATTACTCATCCTGTATAACTCGCCATTAGAGAGATTCTAGAAATTTTCTTCATTTTTTCACAATCAAAACCCATCTGTATTTTCTGTATTTTCATTTTCCCCGATTGTCTTTTGGAATTATGTCACTTCTCATCCGCTCGTCCAACTTTTGTTTTGATCCCAATCTGATCTTGATCTGAGATTCACCATCGCATCGGTTAGATCCCTTATCTAAGCACGTATACATCGAACGTGCTTACAAAAAATATACCTGAGGAAAAAAAAATTAGAAAAAGACCAAAAATATCATAAAGATGAAAATATTAAAAATAGTCCTAATTTTCGTTCCGTTGTATGCATCTTAGATCCGAAAGGAGATTATCCACCCTAGATCTCCCTGAACTCGAAGAGTTTGTCAACGTACCAATCGAGATATTACCCAAACCAGTTGACATAGATCCACCCCCAATGGCCGTTTGTACCTCACACAGTCCGGAATTTTTCCAAGATCGACTTTCCAAGGTTTGATGGCAAGAGAGATTTGCGAAGATTTCTACAAATCTACACCCAAGCGTGTAGAGCCTATGGAAACGACAGCCCACAAGAGCTGTAAAGATACTTCAATCTGTGCTTAACCGATACCGCCAAAGATTGGTATTTCAATCTTGAGCAGAACAAACGTGATGATTGGGATATTTTACAGGCTAAATTCACCACAAGATTCAAAACTACACGTTTTCTTTCTGATCCATTTTTGCAATTGGGATGAATCTGTATGGATAAGAAGAATGAGTCCCTATGAGATTACATTGAGCGGATCAAAAGACTGCATGGCGGATGCGACCCTAAAAGCATCCTAGACCATAGCGTCCTGACCTGGTTCATGGCAGGATTATCTAAGGGGATCAAACAACAAATGAAACGAAGGGACAAATATGCATCTTTTCAAGCAGCCTGCGCTGATGCCATCAAGAGAGTCAACGATAGTGAGAGCACTAGTTCGGACTCCAATAACTCCATCCAGGAATGAAAACGCAGAAGGGAATGAAGAGCCAAATGTAAGCACAAGTTGCATGATGACGCCTCTACCTCTACTACCAATACCACCAACACCATCAAATCTACCAAGGAGAGGCTGCACACGCAAAGCAATGAGCAAATCAAAAAGCTCACGACTGACCTTACTACGGTTGTAGACCAAAAGCTGAAAGGCATGCAACCAGGCCCTACCCCCGCCTATCCTAGGAGAGAATCCACCTAGTGTCCACACTACCAGGGCAACCACACAGGAAATGAGTGCCCGTAGTTGAGACAGAGATTAGAGCGACCAGCTCAATACTGTCATATCTATAATATGAGCAACCATGTTACAGCTGAATGTCACTATAATATCAGGAACTGAACAGCCCTGCACCCAATCCTACTCTGTTGGCGCAATTCCAAGGTGTTCTATCCCAACCACCGCCTAGACTGGCATTACCTCCCATTCTCCTCAGAACCCAAGGTTTAGTAGTACGAAACCTGCAACTAGCTGCTTAGCAGTTGAACATGGTCGAGGTGACCAAAGAACCCTACTACCCTAGACAGGAAGTGCAAGAAACTATTCTAGTGCGTTTCATGAATGGAGAGAACGGAGACTTAGTGCCTATCTACGCCAATCAGCTTAGAGGTGCTGGATTTAGAGCTCCCATCAAATGTTACGGATGTGGAGAGAACCATAGAATTGTCGAGTGCTCTAACAAGCCACAAGGTAACTTTGTACCTCTATGCCAAGTTTGTGGGTACGGACACCCATATATCACGTGTCCAAATAGATAGGAGAAGAAAGGAGAAGCCTCTGCCCCTCTACATTTGATGAGTGTGGTAAGAGAGCCCAAGGCATCTATGATGCCAGTATTCATCCAGATGAGAGCCCAGAAGAGAAAAGAAAAAGAGCCATCCAAGTTTGCTACCACTGGTCTTGGTAGTGGATCTTTAGGTTCTTTATACGTAGGTGAATACCCCAACCCCATGTGGGTGAAAGAAGCCCAAGCCCTAGATCAGACTAGAGAAGCAACCCGAGAGCACAATCAACATCAGCCTGATGGTGCTAACAATCAACTGCCCATCGCTTTCCCTCGCTCCCTAGTAAATCCTAGGCTATGGCAGTTCATCCGTGAGACCGGACAAATGCAAACAAGCATTCTGGTTTCAAAGTCCCTTTCCATAGCAAGGAAGAGAAGAAAGACCACAACGTTGTCCTAGTCGATCTGTTCAGAAGTGATGTGAGAATGCCCCTCGACATCTTACTCAAGACGCATCCGACCCTTCGGGAAGGATTGAAGACTTATATAGATGGACTAGGCAGTGAAAAACCAGAGGTGTGCCCTACAAATTTGGTGCCAAATGAAGAAGTAGAGAAATCACAACCAGTCCATCAAGTAGGTGTTGGTTGGAAAAAGGATGCCAAACATGTGACCATCCCGATCACACATCATGGATTTTCAAGAGAATCAGCCATAGTCGATGGAGGATCCGAAGTGAACATCATATCCTCCAAACTTTACCACGAATGGGGACTTACTCACATGGTAAGCGCTCCTTTTACGATCTGACTAGCTGACCAATCTAGTGTGAAACCATTGGGCATAGCCAATTATGTGCATACCAAAGTAGCCGAAATTCGTTTCATGCTAGATTTTGTAGTCTTGGACTTGCCTGATTCTCCCCAATCCTATAGCATCCTGCTAGGTAGACCTTGGCTCAGAACATCACAAGCTCTTCATGACTGGGAACAAAATCGTATTGTGCTGCAAAATCACAATTCCACACTGAAGATCGATCCCGATGTCTAGATTACGAAGCCAACAGACCAACGAGCCATGGTTTCAAGCTATGCTTCTACAGTCCATTCTGATGAGAAATCAGATGACGGACGTCGATGTAGGAGGATTGTCATACATGATGATTTGCAAACCGATGCGGTGAACTAGACAGAAACCCTAGCCACAATCAATTGTCTTTAGTTTGATATTTCATCAGACAAGCAATTCTCCAAGCGAAGGTCATATGTTGACCCATTTTACCATGTGGACAATATCCCTATGAAGAGATTAGAACAACCAACAAAGAAATCTAGCGAGGGCCATCAAGATTCCGTTTCACTTTTTATGATGAGCCTAGAGGCTATACCCCAGAAACCGCTGCAAGGAGTCTGTAGTGAAAAGAAAATTGAAGTTCTTCAGGTGTTCACCCTAGAAGAAGGTCAAGAGTACAAGAATGAGGATTTCCTCCGATATGTTGATCCTGATTGTTTTAAAGCTGCGCAAAAATCCCGAAATACTAGATTAATGAGAGCCTCTAGCGAACGCAGATTTCATCAAAACCCCAGAGTTCCACAAGGCAATGTTGTCATAGGCCAAATGGATATTGTGACTGATGGATCCATGATTAGTGTTCCTATAACTGTCGATGATCTCTAAGAGAATGTATAGATTGGGACCTAGATGAGGATGAAGCTCTTTATAAGGTAGAAATCTCGTTATGGGACAGTAGCATAAATATGGTAAAAGATCTAACCCTTGATCCACGATTAGAGATGCCTACAAATGACAAGAAAAAAGAGCCAATTACTTCGGATTGTCCATAGAGAGAATCCCTGAAGGAAAAAGCTCCAATAACCTTCATAGATCTGGGTATGAAACCATCAAAGAGTGTTAGAAAACTTGACCGCACTCTGAAAAGATTGGGTATTGACAATTGACCACCCACCAGCCCGCTCCGTGAACGTAAACCCCTATATAAGGCAAAAACCGATGCATGGAAGGCTAACAATGATAAAAGAGGAATCAAGACCGAGTTGATGACCAATCATGAGTTACAAGATAAGATCCGGTAAGACTCCATAGAAGAACCTAAACCTACGCATGATGTGCCACAATATTTCAAAGATTATGAGATAGATGAAGTGGTAGTGGTTATGCCCAGGGCAAAGAGAGAACTCTTAGTAGAAACCTCCCAAGGAGCCAACGTGTATGAAGGTCCTACACTAAAGAGATAGATCTGGCTGAGAAGGGAGAGGAGAGTCGTATGGTATCAGTAGGGGAAGATGTAGAAGGAGAAGAACTCGAGGATCTCAAGACACTTCTCCCCAAATACCGTGATTGTCTTGCTTGGAATTAGGCTAAGCTGAAGGGCATATCATCAGATGTAGTAGTTCATACCATTCCACTAGCTGATGGCACAAAACCCACAGTTAGTAGGCCTTATAAGTCCAATCCGCACTATGCCCAGTTGATCCAAGAGGAATTGAAAAAGCTTCTAGATGTAGGATTCATCTACCAGATGGAGCACACTAATTGGGTATTGTCGATCGTGGTAGTACCTAAGAAAAATGGAAAACTTAGAATCTATGTGGACTACAAGAAACTGAATGTCGTAACCAACAAAGACCGTTTTTCTTTACCATTCACGGAAAATGTGTTAGAGAGAATAGCTAGAGAAGAAGCCTATAGCTTTCTAGATGAGTTTAGTGGCTATAACCAGGAGCAAATAACTCCCAGAAGATCAGCACAAAACCACCTTCTCCACTGAGTGAGAAACTTATGCTTACAAAGTGATGCCATTTGGGTTGTGCAACGCTCCCAGCACTTTCCAACGAGTGATGAGTTATGCCTTCAAGGATTTTCTTCGAAAGTTTCTTGAGATATTCATGGACGACTTGTGTGTCCACTCCTCTAGAGCCCAACATCTAGCTTGCTTAGAGAAAGTGTTCATCCAGTGTCGATTGTTCGGCATATCCCTAAACCCGGCCAAATGCCAATTTTTGGTCACGCACGGTATAGTGCTAGGCCATGTAGTCTTGAGGCATGGTATCGCCACTGACGTCGACAAGATCCACATAATACTTGCATTGCCTGAACCTAGAACTATACGTGAAGTGTACATCTTTATGGGGCATTGCAATTATTATTGGAGATTTGTCCTAAACTTTGCTAAGCTGGCCTATTTAATCTATCAAATGACTATCCAACTAGAATGGATAGCTGAAGCCACTAAGGCTTTTCACAAACTCAAGAAGGCCTTAGTTACTGCACCAATTTTTTGACCTCCTATCTGGACCATAGAATTTCATGTCCACACAGACAAGTCTAATTATGCAATAGAGAGTGTTCTGACCCAACTAGGAGAGTATAAGAAGTATTATCCGAACTACTTCACCAATAGGCAGTTGATTCCTACGGAGATGAACTATACCACTACCGAACATGAAGTGCTAGCCATGGTATACAGTGTGAAGAAATTCTGCCATTACCTGCTAGCCAACCCCTTTGTCTTCTTTGTAGATCACCAAGCCCTACTATATATGGTAAATAGACCCTGCACAACCGGACGTATCACCCGATGGCTGCTAGTTTTTCAAGAGTTCGACTTTACAATCGTCATTGCAAAGGGAAACAACATTATCTGGCCGATCACCTCTCAAGGATCCGAAATGTTCCCGAGAGTAGAGAGGTTGATGATGAGCTCCTGACGCCATATTATTCCATGTCGATGTCATCCTTGAGTGGGCTGCTGACATTGTAGGATATCTTATGTCGGGACGTACTCCCCCTGAGATGAGCAAAATAGAATGACATAGGTTAGTCATTAAATTTGCTCCTTTCACATTGATAGCAGGACAGTTGTATCACATGTAGAACAACTGATCAAATAGATCTTGATTCTACTAACAAAGAGCGTAGTTTACTTGACAAAAGATGAGAAAGAAACGAACGCGAACTCGAAACATTTCTATTCGTGACCAACTCGAAAAGATTTGCGAAGTTTGTCTTGCAATCAACTCAAAAAATTCGCGAAACAATTTCTTGTAGAAGCTCGTGGCTTTCTTGTTGAAGCTCGAAAGATTCGCGAACAGAATCTTGTCGTGAAATATTTTGTTTATTGTTTAACCCTCAAATGTCACGAAATTGTCACAAACAATTCGCGAAATCTTTTGGACTGTTCTTCAAGCTCACCTGTCGCGAAACTATCTTGAACAATTCGCGAAATATTCTAGATTTCTTCTTCAAGCTCAAGAATTGTCATCTGTCGCGAACAATTTGTGAAAGACAAAAATGTCGTGAAGAGACAAGTGTCACGAACAATTCGCGAAACACGAAGCTAAAACGAAGAGATGGACTGTTGCGAATAATTCGTGAACAGAATTTATTTGACTCTGGAAACAGAGCATCTATTTGAATATCAATCGTTGTAAACGGTTAGATATCTACTGTTATAATAATAAAAGGCCAAAACACCTGTACATAAAAGGCCAAAAGACCTGTCCTATAGCAATATTAAATACATGTGCACTACTCGTTGTAACACACTCACTCAATTAGAGACACAACAACGAGATAAGACAACAAGAGATGTATATTGATGATTCAGATTCAAAATTATAAAAATTCATTTTTGATCAATAGTTTCTTATTGTCTAAATTGTCTTAAGTTGTCTCTTATTTCCGCATATAATTTCTGCACGCATATTCAATCAGAACAAATATTGTTCTATTAGTACATAGATCAGATAAAATCGCGATTGAAGACATTGATATTAGTTTGATTTATTCAAACTTGCATCATGTTCTCTGTGGAAGAATAATTACTATTTTTCCTACAATGGTATCAGAGCATACAGAATTAAAGTTGATACAATAGTATCTTCGCATCCCTCTCAGCATTCTTCATACATCCATCAGTAAGCCGCTATCTGGAGCTTATTCAGAATTAAAAGATGTCGTTGATCACCAATATTCAAGCTAAGATCACTACAATCTTGGAGCCAGAAGGTTCAAACTACTTGATTTGAAAATTAAAGACTTCACTCTTGTTAAAGGACGAAGGTCTATGCCAATGGATAGAACCAATTGAGGAGAAGCCAGAAGCTACTTCTAGCAAAGAACTTCGCGAATGGAGTTTAAAAAATGACAAAGCTATAGCAATTATTGCATCTTCAGTGCATGACAATATAATGCTAGATCTTACGTCAATTTCAAACACAAAGGATTTATGGGAAAAATTGCAAACCAAGAATTTCAGGTTGTTTTTGACGTAAAATCATCGTCACGCGCTATCACGCCAATGCGGACTGCTTAAAACTGACGCGTAAATGGCCCATTATGGCCGGTTGCACTTTTATTGAAACTCTATCTATTTATTGATTTACGCTGGACTTAAATTTATTCAAGAGGCCTATGCCCCTAGTTCCCGAGTTTGTCGGGGCTAGGAGTTGCCAGTTCGTCTTATAAATTGCAACTTTATTCACTATAGGCCACTTTAGTGATTTAAAACCAAATTTGGGGCTCAGCCCTTAAGTTTGGGCCCAACTTAAGAGATGTATATTGATGAATCAGATTCAGAATTATAAAAATTCATTTTTGATCAATAGTTTTTTATTGTCTAAATTGTCTTAAGTTGTCTCTTACTTCCGCATATAATTTCCGCATGCATATTCAATCAGAACAAATATTGTTCTATTAGTACATAGATCATAGAAAATCGCGATTGAAGACATTGATATTAGTTTGATTTATTCAAACTTGCATCGTGTTCTCTGTGAAAGAATACTGACTATTTTTCCTACAATGGTATTGGAGCATACATAATTAAAGTTGATATAGTAGTATCTTCGCATCCCTGTCAGCATTCTTCATACATCCATCAGTAAGCCGCTATCTAGAGCTTATTCAAAACTAAAAGATGTCCTCGATCACCAATATTCAAGTTAAGATCACTACAATCTTGGACCCATAAGGTTCAAACAACTTGATTTGGAAATTAAATACTTCACTCTTGTTAAAGGGCGAAGGTCTATGCCAATGGGTAGAACCAATTGAGGAGAAGCCAGAAGCTTCTCCTGGCAAAGACCTTCGAGAATGGAGTTTCAAAAATGACAAAGCTATAGCAATTATTGCATCTTCAAGGCATGACAACATAATGCTAGATCTTACGTCAATTTCAAACGTAAAGGATTTATGAGAAGAATTGCAAACCAAGAATTTCATGTTGTTTTTGACGGAAAATCATCGCCACACGCTTTTACGCCAATGCGGAACTGCTTAAAATTGACGGGTAAATGGCCGGTTGCACTTTTATTGAAACTTCGTCTATTTATTGATTTACGCTGGACTTAAATTTATTTAAGAGGCCCATGCCCCTAGTTCCTGAGTTTGTCGGGGCTAGGAGGTGCCAGTTCGTCTTAAATAGGAGTTAAATGATAGCTTTATTCACTTGTGTTCAGAGAGCTCTTGGTGAGAAGGTGAAAAGAGAAGGAAGGAGAAGAAGTTGTTGTGTTTGGTGCCTCCACTATCAGCCTCTTCCACCTTGCTGTGTATTCCATTTCACTGTTATTGATTCATTGGTTTGATCTTTAGCATTGTGGTTTCACCATTTTATTTGTGGAATCAGATTTGGTGTTGTTTGATTTTGCAGTCTCTTATCTTGTGATTGCAGACCCTGCTATTGTGGGACTTCATTTTGTATCTCTTTGATGTCTCTGACATTTGTTTGCAGATTGTGGGGATTAGGAGATCACTTCTTGTTCATTGATAGATTTATTTCTTGTTTGTATTCCCTCTAACCTTGTGGATGCAGGCCTTGATATTGTGAGGATTGTACTTGTATACTTTTGCCATTTCTAACATTTAGTTGCAAAACTTGAAGGGTTACAAGGGGGGGTTTGCCCAGAGTTTTGTTCACCTATATGATCATTTGGACTGTTCTTCAAGCTCACCTGTCGTGAAACTATCTCGAATAGTTCACGAAATATTCTTGATTTCTTCTTCAAGCTCAAGAATTGTCATCTGTCGCGAACAATTCGTGAAAGACGAAAATGTTGCGAAGAGACAAGTGTCACGAACAATTTGTGAAACACGAAGCTGAAACGAACAGATGGACTGTCGTGAATAATTCGCGAATAGAATTTATTTGACCTTGGAGAAAGAGCATCTATTTGAATATCAATCGTCGTAAACGGTTAGATATCTATTGTTACAACAATAAAAGGCCAAAAGACCTGTCTTGTAGCAATATTAAGTACATGTGCACTACTCATTGTAACACACACACTCAATTAAAGACACAACAATGAGATAAGACAACAAGAAATGTATATTGATGAATCAGATTCAGAATTATAAAAATTCATTTTTGATCAATAGTTTCTTATTGTCTAAATTGTCTTAAGTTGTCTCTTACTTTCGCATATAATTTTCGCATGCATATTCAATCAGAACAAATATTGTTCTATTAGTACATAGATCAGATAAAATTGCGATTGAAGACATTGATATTAGTTTGATTTATTCAAACTTGCATCGTGTTCTCTGTGGAAGAATACTGACTATTTTTCCTACAATGGCATCAGAGCATACAGAACTAAAGTTGATATAGTAGTATCTTCGCATCCCTGTCAGCATTCTTCATACATCCATTAGTAAGCCGCTATCTAGAGCTTATTCTAAATTAAAAGATGTCCTCGATCACCAATATTCAAGTTAAGATCACTACAATCTTGGACCCAAAAGGTTCAAACTACTTGATTTGGAAATTAAAGACTTCACTCTTGTTAATGGGCGAAGGTCTATGCCAATGGGTAGAACCAATTGAGGAGAAGCCAGAAGCTACTCCTGGCAAAGACCTTCGAGAATGGAGTTTAAAAAATGACAAAGCTATAGCAATAATTGCATCTTCAGTGCATGACAACATAATGCTAGATCTTACGTCAAATTCAAACGCAAAGAATTTATGGGAAGAATTGCAAACCAAGAATTTCAGGTTGTTTTTGACGGAAAATCATCGCCACACGCTTTTACGCCAATGCGGAACTGCTTAAAACTGACGCGTAAATGGCCGGTTGCACTTTTATTGAAACTTCGTCTGTTTATTGATTTACGCTGGAATTAAATTTATTTAAGAGGCCTATGCCCCTAGTTCCTGAGTTTGTCGGGGCTAGGAGGTTCCAGTTCATCTTAAATACGAGTTAAATAGTAGCTTTATTCACCGTAGGCCACTTTAGTGATTTAAAACCAAATTTGGGGCTCAGCCCTTAAGTTTGGGCCCAACTGCTAAAAAGCCCTTGTTGGTGCCCATTCATGAAGAGGTGCACCTCTTTGGGCCCCGGCCTTCCGTAGCATTAGAGGGGGCCAGCCCTCTACGTAACATTCATTCATCTTCTTGGAGAGAGAGAGAGAGAGAGAGAGAGAGAGAGAGAGAGAGAGAGAGAGAGAGAGAAAAGCTTGTAGAGAGAAACTTGTGCCACTCTCAGCCTCCTCCACCTTGCTGTGTATTCCACTTCACTGTTATTGATTCACTGATTTAATCTTTAGCATTGTGTTTTCACCATTTCATTTGTGGATTCAGATTTGGCGTTGTGTGCTTTTGCAGTCTCTTATCTTGTGATTGCAGACCTTGCTATTGTGAGACTTCATTTTGTATCTCTTTGTTGTCTCTGACATTTGTTTGCAGATTGTGGGGATTAGGAAATCACTTCTTGTTCATTAATAGATTTATTTCTTGTTTGTATTGCCTCTAACCTTGTGGATGCAGGCCTTGACATTGTGAGATTGTACTTGTATACTTTTGCCATTTCTAACATTTGGTTGCAAAACTTGAAGGGTTACGAGCCATTTGCTATCTCCTTCATAGGGATCTAAGACTTGGAAGATTGCTATGTCTCGTCTTACAAGAGCTTGATTCATTTTCTTGTAATGTCCTTCATAAATTGTGTGTTAAATTCTTAAAATCTGAGAAGTTGGTTATGATTACTCATTACTCAGAGAAGAAATCACATTCTATCTATCTTGTATGTTGTCACAAAAGTCTATTTATTGTTTGAGCCCTGCTAGCCTTAGTGCTCATTCATTTTCTGAGAACTGTGGCTTGTCTGTGGGTTGGTTTGCCCAGAGTTCTGTTCACCTATATGATCATTTGGTTACTACCTGACTGAAACCCTTGTTGCCTTCTATAATCCATTTGAGAGTTTTCAACACCTTACAGATCGCTGGTTGCAGATCAGTATCTTGCAAGACAGCCATTGGGAGTTAAAGTTTTAAAAGCTTTTCCCACTCTGCTATCATTTTTTGTCCAGTGGGCCTGTGTAGTAAGTTGCCCATCGCTGCTTGGAAAAGAGGTTTTTGCCTCTTCTTCCCAGCGGCTCTCTCTGCCCGTTTACTGACCCTGTCTGCAGCCCATCTTCTAAGTCTGATTTGCGGCCTGCTGAGTATCGTGCTTGCATTCTAATCCTTCTCCTGTCTGCCCCGTGCCCTCCGTCTCTTGTCTCCAACCCCTGCCTAGCGCTCCCTATCCGCCCTCTTCGCTGCCCTGCTCACGGTTTCTCCTATCTCTGAACACGACCTCCTTTCTTGCTGCCAGGGGCCCTTCCTTCACTCCCTGCCTAGCGCTCAGCCTCTACCTGTGTAGGAAAACCTCTTTGCTGCCCACAGATTTGTTTGAAGCCCTGTTGTGGCCCGCTCCGTCTTCCTGTCTTGCTCCGTGCCCTCTACCTTGTGCCTTTTCCTTACCATGGGCTGTGCCCTCTACCTTATGGCCTACCTTGTGCCTTTTCCTTACCAAAAACCTTGCTATCAAGTATCCATCCCTGCCTGTAGGGTTTCAATTAGCATATCCCTGCTTACAACGTATCTCTGTCTAAACTTGAAATGGTCTAGAAGGAAATTTTGATAAATGTTCAGGCATCGTTTGAAGTGGCTTGGAAATTGTTCCATAAGCTGAATGCTCGGCATTTGCACGACCAAAATAGCCGCATACAGGGAAACACTAAACTTACATCTCATTTGTTAATGCTTTAGGATCTTTTCTATGAACACACAGTAGTGTGAGGGTTGTTCGAAGTCTTTAAGAACTGCAATGTTGTCTAATTGCTGAACATGAACTGAACTTTGTAAACACTTGCTTCACTTATTAAGAATCACTAATAAGCAAGGTATAAGCCGATTGATTCTAAGAAACCCTAGCGACCATTGCCTGACCCACATAACCTTGACTGACCGGAGGTGATGCTATCCCCCACCACCTTGAAAGAGTTGCGATATTTCCTAGGCAGAGTGGGCTATTATAGGAAGTTTCTGAGTAACTACTCTTCCCTCATCTCTCCATTAGTGAGACTCTTGAAAAAGAACGAACCTTTTACTTGGACTGAAGAGGATCAGAAAGCCTTCGAACAATTGATTGGCTTGGTCTCTATGATCAATCAGTCTCAAGAATTTATGTTAGCTTGAACTGTAATCGAGATATAGACTGACTCCTTTACCATTTTCTTCGCATCGATAACTTGTTTAGGGTTCATTTTCTATCCCATCACTTGCATCGTGTTCCCTGTGGAAGAATAATTATTGTTTTTCCTACAATGGTATCAGAGCATACGAAATAAAAGTTGATACAGTGGTATCTTTGCATCCCTCTCAGCATTCTTCATACATCCATCAATAAGTCACTATCTGGAGCTTATTTAAAATTAAAAGATGTCGTCGATCACCAATATTCAAGCTAAGATCACTACAATCCTTCTTGTCAGTAATTCTCTTTGCCCTCTTTTTTTCCTACGGTTTCACATCCACACACCAGTTGGGTGTTGTTCGTTGCCAAATGGAGTACCCGACTATCCAATGATGCCTTGGCTGCTACCATGTCCTGGATGAATACTCCCAAGGCTTGGTAGGCCGTCGTTAAGTTCGTTGGAGCAGCCGGTACACTGGCGCCTACAGGGGCTTGTGTGGTAGTGGCCCCGACGACCTTTATAGTGCCATCGTCGTTGTCTTCAATGAGGTTCTCCGGTGATCTCTTGTCATTTGGTGCGGTTATGCAAATGATGGCTTGTATGAAGTTTGGTCGCATTCAAAAAACTTAGGAAATTTGGTCGAAATTTGAGTAGAGCTTCGTTCGGAAAGGTGACAAATAACTCGAATTCAACCCTTAATTTAGAGTGTGTATTAGGTGAAATCCACTTTCTCTTGTTCAGTTCCACCCAAATTTTGGCAAGGACTTTCTTCACAAAATTCTAAGACCTCAGAGAAGTCTACAAGAGTTCATAAGGTGATTTGACTGCCCGGCGAAGGTTCTGCGAGGGTTCAGACAGTCTGCGAGGGTTCAATCCTCACAAGAAGTGAATGCTCGTAGAACTTGCTCTCGTGGTAGGATTTTCAAGATCAGACCATGTAGGCAGGCTAATTTCACTACTCTGATTCCATTTATGCCCCTTGTGAAGGTTGGTTTGATGATCTTGATGCTCTGCGAAGGTTTATGCAGAGCTTCGTGGCGTAATTGTAGAAATTTGGATTCATCAAGGCGTTGTGTTGTGGCAATCCTTAATGAAGGGACTAAAAACTCTACTGGCATTACGGCATCTTGACCATATACAAGTTGGAATGGCGTTTGATCAGTGTTTCCCTTATATGCTGTCATGAATGCCCACAGAGCAGCATGCAACTTGTGTTCCCAATCCAATCTGCTTGCTTCAACTATTTTCGTGAGCACGCTACATAGGATCTTTTTGGATGATTCTGCTTGCCCATTACCGCGAGGATAATAAGACATACTGGTTCTATGGATCACGAATAATTCCTCCAACAGGACCTTGATGGTCTCATTGATGAAATGACTTCTGCGATCGCTGAATATCTCCACCGGGCACCCAAAGCGCAAAATGATATTTTCATAGAGAAACTTGGCAGTGGTCCTACCATCTGCTACTCTTACTGCCTTGGCTTCGACCCACTTGGTGAGGTAATCGGTGGCCACGATTATATATCGAGCCTAGGTACTTCTTGTTGTTGATCGTCCAGATCTCAGATTCATCCAATGATGGGGTCCGAGATAGTTGGATCTTGCTTGTACAATGGGATGCACTCTGGATCTTAAGGATCTGATCAATCTGATTGGTCGAAGATAAAAATCAGGCCCCTTACGGTGGATTTTCCTTGATAACTTTTTACTCCTTGCACTGATTGACCTGAGATTTTAACAGTAGCTAGATCTAGTGCAGATATTTCCACTAATCTAGTCTGTGAGGGTTCTCTAGTGCGAGGGTTGGCTATGTGAGAGGGTTTTTTGGCTGTTTTGCAGACAAAAAACCATGATATCTCTGAGATCATTGGGAAGTAACTCTCGCCAGGATCACAGGAGCTAAATATGGTCTGGATCTGACTCTAAAATTCTCTGCGAGAGTTATCGCAATACATTTATTGATTCATTTTCTTTTATTCGCTCTATGTTGGGTACACCCCCAATACACCCAAAAACCATATGCCATAATAACTTGACTATCATAAAAAATTTAGAAGCCCTTCTTATTTTGGCCCATCAGTATTTTAGATCTATCTTTACTTATCGCTTAGGGGTGTCTGACATTATAACACTGACAGATCTATTTGTATGCCAACTCAGTCATGATTTTATTCTCGTTGTCATAAAATCTGTTGGAGAGACGCTAGGCTTTGTTTTCGCTCGGCCAGTCTGCAATATCGTTGACCTTTTGATATCGGCTTTTCCAGTGAAGATTTTGGAACTCCTTTTGGTTGTTTGTCAACGTTCCTTGGCGTAGTTTGGTGGCATGATAACACTATTAGAAGAATCTTCATTAGAATCCTTCATTAGAAGAATCTTCATCAGAATCTTCTAACATGCCCCCACTGCAATTTTGGTGATAGTCCCTTGGCACCTACGTATGTCGTTGGTCACGAAGCTACAACAAGAGCTCATGATTGCTCAATAATACGAACAAGATGGGCATCGGGAGATCAAAAAGCTCCAGCAGAAGGAGGATGGCCTCAACCAGTATATCCAAAGCCTCTCCAAAGCGCTAATAAATGCCTCCACCAAGGTGCGAAGAGCTTTAGTTTGAAGCGTCCCAACGACTTGCCCCCCTCCAGACGCAACTCCAGATATATGAAACAGAAAATAACGCGCCTGGGGGCGGAGGTGCAAGCCCTGCAAAGCGAAAAACGTGTCTGGTTAGCTCAACCCGCACCTGACTCAAGGCCACT